>JBBMEG010000113.1:0-10167 GCA_037832605.1 Cyclanthera cordifolia
GACATTTATTATTTCTGTAAACTTCCTCCCAAATACAATTATTTTCTTCTGTGTTAGTTATTATTTTTCCAACAATTTCTATGATTGAAATTTCCTCTACCTCGTCGTCTAAAGTGGCCATATCCACGATTATGACCACGTCCTCCATCTCAATTATTTATTTCTTGTTCTTCTTCTTTATCTTTCAACTACAACTTTGACTGGAAATGTTGCTCAGTTGTTTGTTTATTCTTCTTAAGAAGCTTTTCTTTAATAGGCTTGTAAAGTTTCACTAGTTGATCAATAGACATCGTGCTCAAATCATTTGATTCTTCAATCACTACAACGATAAAATTGAATCTTTCTTCCAACAAGTGAAGTATCTTTTCAACTACTTGCTCATCATTCAATGTTTCACCATATCTTTTCATTTCATTGACTACTGCTAGCAATCTTGAAGTATAATTTGAAATTGATTCAGACTCTTTCACATGTAGCGATTCATAATGACCTCTTAATTTTTGGAGGTGAATCTTCTTCACACGATCTATCCATTTGTAAGTATTTTCCCCAATATGTCATGCTTGCTTCGCTGTAGTTGCTCCAGAAATCTTCTCAAAATTTGTACTATCAATTGCTTAATGAATTATTAATTTAAATAGGATAAATTAATTTATTGGATCTATTAATTAAGTTAATAATTATAGAATATTATTTAAGAAGGTTAATAATATATTGATATACTTCGGATAAAATAATATATTTGATATATTATTTGATTGATATTTATTGAATAAATATCAATTAAATAAAATATGATATGAGATTTTCAAAACCTGATCTCCTCATATTGGGAAGGAGAAAAATTCAAAGAAGAGAATTTGATTTTCCAAATTGCCCATTAAAGAGAGAGGAGAGTGAAAATATTTATTACATAAATTTTTGGAAGACATTATCCAATATCATTTAATATAATTAAAATATTATTCTTTCGTAGTTTGATTTTCCGACTAAGGCTATAAATAAAAGTTTCTGTTGTCTATTTTCATCTTATCTCATAGTAATTATTATAATATGGTTTTATGAGAATGCACTATATTAAACTCCTCATAAAACTCTAGTCTCTCATGATCGACGTTCTTGTATTCGCTTTCTTCTAACTAAATCGTTCTCCTCTTTGCTTATGGATGTAGCTACGCATCGTTTGGGAAACATGTAAATCTATTTGTTGTCCTCACTTTCTCTATACTTTTTTTAATTATTGTATACATTTTCTTAACAAAAGCTTCAACATCCTTTTTCTCAATTGTATTTCAAAATATTTGAATCACAAAGAAACTAAACTTATAGCTTCAGGTAATGAAATTATTAGGAGAAGAACAACTTTGTTTTCAGCATCAAGTTTTTATTCTATCTTCATTTGATGACCACCTATCTTGTTGAAATCATCTATGTTTACTTCTAAAAATTTTGATGATTGCATTCTAAATTTTTTAAAAATAAAAAATAAATAAATTATTAAGTAAACTTTGTCAATCATTTACTTACAAAATTTTTGGCTTGAACCATAGTTCCTATGTGTTTCAATATCATGAACCTGTTGAAGCATATTTTCAAAACAAATAAAAAAACAAAGAAGAAGAATTGTTGTGTTTTAAGCTATCTGTCTCTTTTTGTTTTTTTTAAGCTAAAATAGTAGTGTAGCTTGATGGCATCCTTATACACGCAATGACCATGTGATCACATGTTCGAATATCATATACATATTGAAGTTTTATCGCTTTTCATTTCATTGATAAATATTCTTGTTAAAAATAAATCAATTGGTCTATTTTTTTTAACTAAATCAACTTATTATTTCACAAACATATAAACAAAGAGAAATAAAAGTGCATATAACCATACTTTTATTTATTCTTAATACAACACTATTGTAGTCACCGCTACAATATTTTATTCTTTCACATTATATAGATATATTACAAACCAAAGTCAAAATACAGAGAAATGCATGACACTTATTTTAGATAGTATTAGATGCACAAAGGTTTATTCATAGTATTAGAGTACATAGCTATAGTAGTGTAGACTTATTAAACGGTTAATGGCTTGCTTTTTGTTTCATACGTGAAATTATAGTTGTTGATGCAAGTGCAAACACCATCATCCATTTCATAGATTTTTGTGTTTCCGTTAAAGAGAGTGTCACGCTGAGTGTACGAGAAAGGAACGTCACCCTTACCGTTTGTTGCAATCAAGCTAACAACCACCATAGTCATCGGCGGCACAGTCACTTGATATGTTGTTTCAAGTGTCTTTGATGTTGTTGTAGTTTCTCCCCATTGGTGTGACCCAGAAAGCTCACCTGATAGTTCAATTTTTCCATCGACAATATATGGAAACTTAGTTTGAAGAGTAGTCTTAACACCCAACTTCAAGGAAGCAGAAGAAGTCCACATGCTTGACTTAGTGTCAGTGTATGTGAACTTCAAATTCATAGTGCTAGGAGCTTGTGTTCTATTTGAAGCAGATTCGGTAGCCATCACAAGTACACATTGGTCATAGATTCTTGAATCTATAGGGTGAAAGTTTACATTATAGATTTCACGTGAAACTAAAGGCTCCATCAACTGTAATTGTGAATATTTGTCAATAGTTGGTGTAGCAGCATTAAGACAGTCCGTCTTGCCATCAGTGGTGAGTCTTCTGATAAAGTAGTTGTTTCCCAAGTTACGAAGGGCAATGACATCCTTATTAAGTTTTACTGGTGAAAACACAGTGTCAAGATTACTTGTTGTAGTGTCATTAGAATCAGCCCATATCCAGTTAGGACTACGTCTCCAGAACAATCCATTTTGGAATGACTTGAAGCGAATATTTCCATCTTTTGTTATGAATGTCTCAATTACAACATGGGAGTCTAAAATATCACTTGAAGAAAATTGCATATATTGATGGTATCCATTCCAATAAAATTGGAGGTATTTACCATTGTCGCCTTTAAAAGCAACGAATTTAGGAATTGAAAGAAGAGTATCCCAATCAATAATTGAGCAGAGATCACAATGATCCCTATCAGGATCTGACCATTGTGCAATTAGACAATCTCCATAAGGAGCTTCAACTCGCATCAAACACACATTGTTACCGAGATAAACGTTACGAAATCGAAAAGCCTTGTTAACAGAGTCGTAGATAGGCTGAAATAACGTACAATTCCATTTGGTTTTGTCTTCCTCAGTCTTGTCAGCTCCTGCAACAATCCAATATTCAGTTGGAGACTTACTTACCCAATATTTGTTATTGTAACAACATCGTATATTGACTAATGAGGGGTCACATTTGGCTTGCTCTATTTCAAACTTTGTGTATGGAGTTAGAACGTTGTCCCCCGAATATTGCAAGAATGAATGGACTTGTGAAGTTTCCTTCACATAGCGCAAGTAATTGTTGTTGTACTTTGATTTGAGGGCCACTGTTCTTGGAAGGTTCACCATTTTTTCTCAATTTCTTGCTCTTCTTCAAATACACGAAAGGTTGAGGTTGGTTGGTTCCTTCTTGTTAGACATCCCTTTTATAGCAACAAAAAGGAATCCCTCCCAACCCTTTCAGTTTTGTCTCAGTCCAATAAGATTCCATCATCTTCTTATCCATTTGTTAAAGTAAAGAAAAAAAAAAAAAAATACTATCATAATTTTGTAATGAAATTGACCGTTAACCCTTTAAATTCTCTTAAGGCTATCTTTTAATATTCGTGTGGATCGTGGCCTACCCAAAATTTTTGAATGTCGTACATTGATGTATAGTCGATATTTTCAAAAACATATTTTACTAATTATATTATTTTTTAAAAACAAACCCAAGTATATTTTAGTACAAATTGGAGAAGGGAATTACAAATACTGATTTTTTGAATCGAATCCGTGATCAAGATGTTGAACTTGATTACCTCCAAATAATGAACCCAACACGCCACTTATTCTTACGATATATAAACTCAATTAAATGTACTGTTTATTTTGGCTTCTAATTTCTAACTCAACTCATAAGAAGGGATTTTCTTTTTCTTTTTCTTCTCATCTTTTAATTAATTCCATTTATGCAAATGCTAATGAGAAAACATGTTTTAGACGTATTGTATAGTTTAACAATAATTGAAGATAGATTTAAACTTCTTGTGTCTGAGAGATTGCTGCAACAAAGAGGAATTTACACCTGTAGAGCAGCTCATCAAAAAATGTTTCCCAAGTCGTGTTGCGACTGCCGACGAAAAGAAGGCTTCCTGTGCATGGTCTAATCTTATCATTGATTCATGCAGAAAATGCTCCAGTTTTCCATTCTCATATGAGGCCGGAAAGTTTATTGGCAACAGGTCGACACAAAGTGATCTATCATACTCAAAGATGAGCCGATCGTTCGTTAGGAACGATTTATAGATCATAAAATTAAATAATCGTGACCACGCAAGGTTTCTTTCTTAGTATGTGTATTGTTATTGACAATACTTTTTTTTTACGTTGGTTTTCTTTGTCTTTTAAAATATATAAAATCTATTCTTAACAAATATTTTAGAAAACTATTATAAATACTTAGACATAATTTATTTTATAAAGAGATGAACCGTTTTAATATAAATAACAAATATTATATTTAAAATTTACAAAAAAAAACTTATGAAACTTTATTTAATTTTTAAACCATTTTGATTATTTATTTATTTTTTTTTGAATGACAACCTAACACTCGACTATCTTTTCTCAATTTTTTTGAAGAAGAAGAAAAAAAAAAACTTGTAATTATTGTTTAGATGAGATTTCACTGCTCTTTCTCTCTCATTACACCTTGTTCTTATCGGTCGTTGACTAGCTTGTTGATTTTTGGATCGGTCGTTGACTAGCTTTGTTGATCTTTGGATCGATCGTTGACTTGTTGATCTTTGGAACGGTCGTTAACTTGTTGATCTTTGGATCGGTCATTAACTTGGACTTGTTGATCTTCTTCGATGATCTGCTTGTGATGAATGTTTCTTTTGATCCTTAGAAATTTGGAGAGTCTTCTTTGTCTTAATGAAATCTTTTGCTACCTTCAAATCTCTGTGAAAATGGATGAGAGTCTATTTATAGAGCTTCTATGGACTCTGAACTGGGCCTTCATGAGCTTTTGGGCTTGAGCCTTTGGCGTGGCCCATTGGATTTGTTATATGGACATTCAATTGAACTTGGTTCACCAATTAAACTTGTGTCTTATTTAATTTTGACCCAATTTCAAAATAAAACAAACTTTTGATCCAATTTAATTTTGAGAAATATTGTCTCGAAAGTTAATTTAATTTTATCATTAAATTTGAAATGATGGATATGATAATTTATTATTAACCGAAATTTCTCAGTTGCGTTAAGAAATTAACTTTCAACTTTTCTCTCACTCCATGAAATTTCATGGTCTTTTTTTTTCATCCTTATTTTATGTAGGTAAATCTAAGTTATCTATTAGAAAATTATAGTTTTATTAAACGCTCTCTTTCTTAATTTTTCAAAAATTCCAATTATAATTTTGGATAAATTATAATTTTTGTACCAATAATTTGATGAAAGTTAAAATTTAGAATCTAAATTTTTTCCTTATGATTTGTAAAAAATTACAATTTAGTACATATAATTTTAAAATCTTAAAATTAAATCTATAAGGTTTGATAAAATCAAAAAAAGAAAAAAAAATTGTGGTTTGTAATTGTTGATTAATTGCATAAGTTAAATATTTATATGTTTAATAATGATCAGAGTGTGAATAAAGAATTGATTGGACAAAAAAAAAAACTGCATTATTTATTTCATCAAAAAGTTAAATCTACATACTTAATTTACTTACGATTTACGAATAATAAACTATTTCTTATATTTTATTAAACTAAAGTCTCTAAATTCTATTTTTTCAAATAATAGAGACTAAATTATATATTTCTCTAATCTATACAGATTATGTTATATTTCTTCAAACTCTAGGGACTATAGGACTAAACTTTAAAGTTCTTCGAGCCTTATAGAACAAATTAATAATTTACCCAGCCTAATTTGATAACTATTTTCTTTTTTAATTTTTGTTTTTCAAAATTTAGCTTATGAAAATTATTTATTAATTACTATTTCTTACTTTGGTATCTTTCTCTTATTTTTTATTTTAAAATCTAAAAAAAAAACATATATAAAAAAAAAAAATCTAATTTCCAAACACTTATTTAAAATTTTGAAATTTAATTAAAAAATTTACGTATTTTTTTAACGAAATGTATTTCTTTTACAGCAAATTAGAATCAAAATAAATTTAAATTTCAAAAACAGGAAAATTAGATTCAATTTCTTTCTATCTATTCTTAAGAAAAGAAAAAGAATATAACTTATTGGCTCTATGATGGAATTGACTGGATTCCATTTCTTTGTAGTTTATGAGTTGGAATGTTTCAAATGAGTTAATTGTTTTTTTTCAATTTTTTTTTTTAATTTCATTTTTTAAGACATTTTGTCATGTATTAAAAAAAAAAAAAAAACCTTGTTTTCGTTATTTATAAAAAGTACTCTTAAATAATTCATGCTTTAAAACATGTCATGGGACATTAAACTATATTCATGAAATTTTAATATATAAAAAAAATAAAACCTTTTTTTTTTTTGTCGTTTTTTTAGATCAATAGCCCTTTATTCCAATGTGGGAGAAGTCGATTTCCTTGGTGAATATAAGATAAGAATTAAAGATTTAAAAAAAAAATTTAAAAATATATCAACCAAAGTTTTTTTTTTTTTTTTTTTTTGTAGATGGTGGATTGTAGTTATAATTTTGTCGAGAATAAACAAAAATATATAATAATTGGAGTCAGTATTTTTTTTTTTTTTTTTTCAAGACGAATGTAGGATTATCAAATATTGTTTAGGTAGAAAGATAAAATTTTAATTCTCAATTATGAAAATTAATTAATAAAATTGTTAATAGAACATTCAAGAAAATACGACACCTTTGAATTTGTCTAATCCAAAGATGAAAATTAGTAAATGCCTTTTTTTTTTTTAGTTTACAATCTTGGAATCCAAATTCGAATTCCTAACCTTGGAATCATTGTGCTTACAATAATGCTTTTAATTATTTACAAGAATTTGATTGATTGATATAAATTACTATAATAACAAACCCAAACTGGCAACAATTTACTTCTATTTTATTTATATCAATCACTTTTAGACATAAATAATGGGTATGACATTTTTTTAAAGCTATACATTAATTAACCAAACCTCGAATACAATGCAACAAACACTGAACACGCTCCCCCAAATACAATAAAGGAACACATATTCAGCAACAACTCGAGCCTAAGAAAAAACAACTTGAAGTTAAGCAGGCAGACAATGTCAAAATCTTAGAGCCAAAAGGCATCAAGCCCACACACCAAGAACATGAACTTCATTGACACAACCGACCTCGTTGATTTTAAGAGCACATTTGGAGACTAAACCTAAAGAAATAAAAAGTACTAAAGAAAATAGGCACCAAAGCCAAACATGGGCAAGTTAGTTCTGAAAAGTGATTGATATAAATTAAATAGAAGTAAATTGTTGCGAGTTTGAGCTTGTTATATTACTGATATATATCAATCATTCAAAAATTAGTAAATTATAGGCTAAAGATATTTCATGTTAACAAGAGGCGTAATTTAATGACACGTTAATGATTGAAAATTATTGAGAATAAAAAATAAAAAGGTATTTTCTAATTTTCATATGGTTTTCTTTGGATTAGACAAATTGAAAGTGTACATATTTTCTTGAATGTTCTATTAACAATTCTATTTATTAATTTTCATAATTGAGAATTAAAATTTTATCTCCCCCACATAAACAATATTTGAGATACCTACCTTTATTCTTGTTGAAATTGAAAGATAGTAAAGTTTTTTAACTTATCAAAAATTTGAATCTATAAGTTTGAAGATACCATACATTAGAAACTTTAATTTTATTTCTCAATTTTAATTTTTTTATAAAAAAAAAAAGAAAAAAAAAAAGTAATTTGTTCTTTCCCACATGAAAGAAGATCCTATCCCCCATTATTATACCTTTTCAATTGATCTAGACAAAATAATAACAATAATCCACAAGAAATGAGAATCTTTGGTTCATATCTCTTTTTAAACTTTTTTTTTTTTTTTTAATTCTTATCTTATATTCACCAAGGAAATAAAGAGGATTATTGACCTAAAAAAAAAAAAAAAAAAAAAATATATATATATATATATATAGAGGGTTACTTTCTTATATTTTAAAATTTCATGAATATAGATTAATGTCCTATGTATGTTTTAAAGCATGAATTAAGAGGATTTTTCATAAATAATAAAAAAAAAAATTATTATTATTATTTTTTTTAAATGTCAAAATGTCATAAAAAAATTTCAAATATAACTAAAACTAATTTAAATATAACAAAAAAATGAAAAAAAAAAAAACAATAAACTTATTTGAAACATTTCAACTCACAAGTACTGTTGAGGATCTCATAACGTCCCATATCGATAAGGTGGAAAGTCTTCCAAGCATTCTAATTAAGATAAAATGATAGATTACTTCTCTCAATCTCAATTAATTTTTGAGATGATGCTCACACTTTCTAATATGATATCGAAACACTATCTTGAGGGGGCATGATTGTTTCTATTCGTGGATTTTATTATCTTCGGTTTGAAATTTTTTCATGTAAATTGGTGTGTCCTATTTTATTATTTTTCTTTTAGTTTATTGGTTATTTTTTGCTATGGGATAATTGAGAAGATTTTTCCCATCTTCCTCTCATTAATAGATGAAAAGAATGTCAAATCGTTAATAATAATTTTGATAATCATTTTTCGTTTTTCGTTTTTCGTTTTTAAAATTTAAGCTTATTTTGATTTCAATTTGATGTAAAGAATTTTACGTAACTAAATTTCAAAAATTAAAATAAGGCTTTCCAAGATTTTTTATTATTTTTTATATTTTTGTTTAGATTAAAAAAAATAGAGATGAATATCAAAGTAATAAAAATGTCAATACTAGTTAATTTAAAGGTAAATTATAAATTTGGTTTATATAATTTGAAAAAGTTAGAGTTTAGTCCCTAGTTTAAAGTTTTAAACTTTAGACCCTAGGATAACCGATCAAATATCTTCGATCTTTCAAAAATTGAATTCGAACAAAGTTCAATAAAGGACAAAGCGATTGGTTCGGTTCGATTTTAGTTCGGCTTTCGTTTTGATTTCAATATAAATTTTGGTTATTTTTTCAAATTTTTTGTCTCAATTTCTATTTGATTTTTTATTTTATTTTAAAAACTTTCATTTTACTTATAAAAAACAATATTTTTCATAAGTATAACCATATTTAGAATGTTTTTACCCTATATTTCACATTTAAAATAGTTTTTCAATCAAATTTAAATACAAATCTTAATTTTTTTTTTTTCTCTTCTTCCATTAAAAATGGAAATTCAGAGCGAGTTTGCACGCAGTATGATAACATTATCTAAGAAAGTAATTGGCGTCCAAGTTAATTAAAACATCCATAATGGCACGAACCAAGACCACTTTCGAGACTAGGAGGCTAAAATCCACTACACCAACCTCATTTTTCTTGAAACTAATCTGTATTATGTTAAATATACTTTTTTTATCATCTTAGTGTTGGGAAAAACCATTCCCTAATAACTGCAGGAATAAGCAGAAAATAATTGAGAAATTAAAAGAAAAAACAATAAAAGAAAACACAAGAATTTACGTGAAAAAACTCCTCAACCGGAGAAAAAACCACGGACATAAAGAACTTCCACTATGTGAAAATTGTTAGAATCACACAGAATTCTCTCCCCGACCCCAATACATAAACACTCTCTTCAAAGCTTATACTACTCACACCCTTTGTCAACCCTCCCAAGAGAATACAAAAGGAATTTAACTAGAGCCAGTACACAAAGTTTAAAGTGCTTCTGACTTGGGATGCTTTGAAACCAAAGCCACATGCTCCTTTTATAGTGCTTGAAGCGCACCAGTTCCTTGCTTCTTTCCGATGTGGGATAATTCGCTTCTAATATTTTACCAAAAACCCAACAAATTCCACCTTGGCGAGATATTTGAAGAATCCACATCTGCAGTCGCAACATTGTCTTTACCGA
>JBBMEG010000116.1:0-10160 GCA_037832605.1 Cyclanthera cordifolia
AAAAAGAGATTGGCATTAAAATCATTTATGTATAAAAAATCATTTGGATATCTTTACAATTAAAATCAATTTGGGATAAAAATATAATAATTATTTCCTACTTGAATATCCAGGTTAAATTCCCTAAAAATATACTAATATACTTGTCATATAAATATGAAAAATCCAATTAATATGAATTTATACACTTTAAAATATTTTTTATAAAGAAATTAATAACTTCTTTTATAATAACATGCACCTAAATTAAAGTATTCAATTTGGAGTTCATGAAAAAAAAACTATTCAATTATTATTGATGTAGAAATATTGAATATAAAATAAAGTAAAGAATTCAATTAACAATGCAAAAAGGGAGTTATTGGACAAGTTGATTGAATGAAAGCTCTAATGATGATTGTGATTTTAATTACTGTAAAACCACTTCCTCTATTACTTGTTTGACTATATATTATGAACCATAGCTTCAATTATTCATGGTTCACATATATACATATATATATATATATACATACACACACACACATATATATACATACAGACACATATATATAGCTTGATTATTCTAAGCAAAAAATGGAATAAAAAAAGATTATTATTTATCATCAGTCTAGATACTCAATTATCTCACTACATGTCAATTTCCTTTGATAAATGTGTGTATGTGTGTTTTTTTAAATATTTATATTAGTGTTGTAAAGTTCTTTTTCCTTGATAATATATATATATATCATGCATTAATATTTTTATATTAGTAAATTCTTGTTTAGTTTAATAGATGAGATGGTTTTCAATTATAATTAATCTTGATATTAGTAGATAGAGCACTCTATTAAAGATAGGTGACAGTCTATTTTTTTTTTTTTTTAATAAAGATATAAAATGACTGACATTTTGGTGATGGGCTGTAACTCCTAGGATTAAGAGGGGTACATGAATAAACCGAGTCCACATCTGAATGAGAGAGATATTGGAAAATATAATCTCATGGTTAAGAAGGGCTTAAGAAAATTGATTAGTACTACCTATACCAACAATGTGCACCTTCCTTTTCGGTGACTCAATCGAAGAAACTTTATAGTTAAGTGTGCTGATTTTCTTAGAATGCATGTGAGTGAGAACAAAACATGCTGAAAGAACCCGTGTTGGTTTGTGGGGATAGTCTTCATTCTTAGAAGCACTTAGAGGCTTTTTAAGTCTCTCTATTCCTTTTGCTTTTAAATTCTATTATTTCGTTATTCTATATTATATACTTGCTATATGCTTATTTTTAGTCAATAAAATTTAGGTCATAAAAATTATTTTTAAATAATTTAAAAGTTGACAATCCTTTTTAGGGTTAGCCTTTTCAAACCTACATAATTACACACACACACACATATATATATATATATATATATATTTTTTTTTTTTACCTTAAAAACAACATTTAAATGGTTTTTTTTTTAAGAGAATTCATATTATTGATAGCTTTTCTTTTTCTTTTTCTTTTTTTTTTGAAAAAGTTAATTTTATTAAAATAGTTATTATATATCCTTTAAGATTGAGAATAATGCAGTTTTTATTAATTTCATAAATCTATGTTATGAACTAAATTATGAATATACATATGTAGAAATTATTTGGAACACCAACTTATTGTTATCATCAATAATGAATATGACTTAGACAGTTATTCATTTTTGTATTATAATTATAAAATAATTTATCCGTCACATAAATCATACTATCAAGGGTTTTTCTCTTGAATGTGACATTAATATTTTGTTAACCTATGTTTGTAATTGGACATAAAAAAATAAGTATATAATTCAAGTTTTGGTGGTGTAATTAAAATATTTTAGAAGTTTAAAGAGTGGCTTAGCTACAAGATAGGCAAAGTATGTAAATATTATTATCATTATTTTTTAAACGATGAAATATCATTTTTAGATTCTAAATGTTTACCTTTATTTCATTTTATTTTTTAAATCTTTAGAGTGGGTTTGAGGCTCAAATTTCAAAACGAGTGGTTATGTTATCATAACCCAACTCTTGTTAGGGATACCGTTTATTTTAAACGGAGGTTACTCATTATACACTATCAAATAGTACAAGATACTCTTAAATAGTGTAAATCCACATCAAATCGTGTGAAAGTCAACAAAGATATAAAATGAATTACGATTTTAATGTTCAATGAGAGTAAAATGGGGGCTCACACATTGTTAGGTATAATTGTTTTTCCGGTTTTTTTTAATACACACTAATTCAATATTCGAACAAAAATTGCTCTACTTTTTTTATTGCATAAAAAATTTTGAGTTTATATGTTTCTTAAAATTTTGATAATTCTTATGTGACTATGCATGTCTCTTGATCTATTAATATCAAGACAACCATGTTCATTTAATTGTTATTTTTTGTTCATTCAAAACGCTTATTATTTAAATTCATTTTTACTAATTGGAGAAGTTTCTTTTCTAAAGAAAATGTATTATGTGGATTAAAAAAAATCAGTTTTAATCAAGATTCTCACATTAAAATTAACTATACTAATTTACAATATACAATATATGTCACTAATAAAAACAAAAAATGCTCACTTATTTTTATTAGGTCCAATATTAATGAAAAGGTTACGTAAAATATTTTGTTAAATAATTGAATTTTTTCTTTAAAAAAAAAAAATCTAAATTTATACTATTTAAAATTAATTTTATAAAAAAAAATCATAACACATTTTATAATCCTAATAACAACTATTTTAAAATAATCTACACCCCAACCCTGAATACTGTTTATAATAATCCACAATTTATTATAATTTATTGTCTATTATAATCAAATCGACACCTCAAAATATTCTTAAAGGTTTAATTTTAATTTTTAAATTGTGTGTTTTGTTCCATTTTCATCATGAACTTCCAAAAGTTCAATTTTAATTCTAAAATTAAAAAAAAAAAATTTTAAAATTTGTCTCTATAGAAATTTGAAATCTATATTAGCTCAAATTGATTCAATATTATTAATAATTTTGATACACCAAAAAATAAAATATGAAAAATTTTAAAATTTACAAGGAAAATATGTTAATTTTTTTAAAGAAAAAAAAAAAAAAATTAAGAACCAATTTTAAGTTTTTTTTTTTTTTTTTTTTCATTTAAAAACTGAAAAGAAACAAATTTTAAAATTAAAGAACTAAAATTGCTTTTGAAAGTTTATGAACTAAAATAAAATAAAATTCAAAGTACAAGAATTAAAATTAAAATTTTTAATTCATCTCAAAAAAAAAATTAAAATTTTTAAAATTTAAAACAAAATGAAACAAAAATAAAAATTTAATTTTTAAAATTTTGGAAAATTAAAATAAAACAAAAAGTAATAGTTCAAAAACCAAAATTATATATATATATAATTTTTTTATTTTGTAAATTTTAATAAAAGACCACTCACTAAAATAAGGAAGATTAGAAACGAATTAGATGCTTTAATTAAGCCATTTAATGATCTTCAATATTTTGACCCAAAAGAGAGAATTGGATAATAATGGTAGAGTCCTTTTCTTCAACTCTCTCTCTATATCTCTCTCTCTCTCTCTCTCTATATCTATATATTTATTTATTTTTAGAGAATAACTAAAAAGTGGATTAAATGAATCACTTTATACTTTTGACAATTGGTGCTATCCACTCTCAACTTTTTATTCTGATCTCCAAAAGCAATAATAATAACAATAATATTAATAATAATACAAAACATAAAAACAAAACTATTATTACCTTATTTTTATTTATCAATTCATTATAATATGATTTCAGTTCGCGTCTCTTCTTCGTTATATATGCAACAACACAAATGGTACGACTTTAAAATTGACCAAACAAATAGTAACTCAGCGATATCAATGTACATTTACGAATCATAAGATTACGGGTTCGAAATCCCCTACTCAAAATCGTTATAATCATTTTTTATGTAAGTTTTACTAAAAAAATAGTGTAATCGGTTCGAAATCCCCTACTCAAAATCGTTAGAAATGAAGTTGCAATCGGTTTAAAAAAGAAAAAAAAAGTTGCAATTTGTTAGAATACAACTCTCTCCCTTCTTTCTCGAATCATTAGGGTTTTCTTGTCCTTTCAATCTGTAGGAAATGTTTGGATGAACAATTGTAGAGTGACTATTTGTAATGATTAAAAATGAATGATTATTTTGAGTGATTTTAAAGACAAAATTGTAGTAATAACTCGTTTATATGAGATTTTTGAAAAGTATATTATAAAAATTCGTTTTTAATAATTCTATAAAACACCCAAACAAACATCCCGTTAGAGTTTCTTGTTCCTCTAACCTCTACGGTTCCTTATTTGCAGTACTTGGTGGCGAGGTTGTTGGGCTCTTCTTTTCATCCAACTCCTTCCTATTGCTTTTGTCAGAGATCGAAGTTTTCTGGGATAGCTGGGATAGTTCTACGTAGGAGAAAGAACACTGAAGAAAACTAGTAAACTTCATTTGAGATCGTCAAAGGTTGGTTTGTTCGTCGGAGAAGACAAGGCCAATCAGAGTTTGATGGTCTTTGAGGGGAGCAGTGACAACATGAAACAAGTGTTAGCTAGAGGAGTGTGGTTGGGACAAGGAGTTGTGTGCAACCCATGGCATCGTTCTAAAGCTAGGTTGCTATGTGGAACCCATAGTATCCTTCTTAACCTAAGGAGCTCTGTGAAACCTTTAATATATCGCGTTTCCACAAAATTTCGGTGAACCTTTCCCCTTTTAGTAATCGTGTTTATGGTTATTGTTTGTTTACCAGGCCATCACGTCTTTGTTCATGACTTGCTTGTTATTGCTTGTTGTGGCTCGTGACCAGGTAGTAGGTCAGGGACACATGTTCAAAGCACGTAGCTTTATTTGTCGTACTTTTCTACTCTACTTTTACTTGCATGCTTAACCCCATGGTGGAGCTCATTATCGGGTATATTTTGATATACTCACCACTTACTTTTTTCAAGTATGAGATGGCTACACTGGGAAACTGCATGGGATCATGGACACGACATTATTTCTTTTTATGCATCGTTATATATGTGTTCTTTATGTATTTTGCTTCACACTCTAGCATGTCGTTCTTTAATATCTTGTACTTTTAGGATTCTACAATTGTTTTAGTATTTAAACTTTTAGTCGGATTTTGCGGATGTTTTACAAAATTGACAATTCTTTAATTTGTAAAATACATGTGTATACTTGATTGTTTTGAGGAGTCTTAATGCATATACCTGTAACACTCCATAAGAGTATTCTATGAAGTCGGGTTATTACATGTCAACACCTGACGCGCATGCATGGTAGCTGGATGTTTGGTTAAAAGAGGTTTCTCTCTTGTCTATTGGTTGAACCAACCCAGCTCCCTTAACCCTAAACCCTAAACACTAAATCCTAAGCCCTAAACCCAAACCGTCTTGGATTGTGGTCGAACCCATTGGTTCCTTTGAACCATTTTGGTCTTCAGACCAATCCATTACTTATTTTTGTCAAAATCGATTTTTGAACCAGTCAATGAAAAGTTCGTCGATTCTTCCCTCTAGTCTTTGCAATTTTTAATTTGCCTCTTATTGATCTTTAATTTAATGGTAAGGTTTTTGGAGGTTTCGACTGCTATGTTGCTCGTCGGTAGTTAGTTTGTGTGAATCTATTAGATTTATGTTTATGAATGTTGTGGTTTATTTTTCTAGACTCTGGGCTAGTTGGTTTATTGATAGTGTGTATCATGGTGGAACGTATTGACAAATATTGTTCCTTTTTACTTGATATATGTCCGTTCTCGAGTTTGGACAAGTAGGATTGGTCCATCCCTTAATACATTTGTTGGAGTTTTCTACTTCAATAGTCTTTATGCTCTTCAAGTTACTTTTCAAAGTTCATCAAATATCAACCAATTGTGTTAATGATGTTTTATTGGCCTTTTAAGGATGGATCTTATTTGTCCCCTATTTCCTAACGCTTTGGTTCGAAGTATTGTTAGGCAGATTAGTTTCGGCTTTAGATCGATTTTTTAAACTTCGGATGGTCACCTTCCGAGTTGTGATATGAGTCTAGTGTTAGTAACGGGGGCATCCCCGTTTGTGATTTTATCTTCCGTTTGAAGTTCTTGTCTTAAGGTTTGCGTGGTTGGTTTTTAATAAAGTTTTATTGCATTAAAAAAAAAAAATCATAAAATTCATTTTGAGAGTGGTGAAGATCTATGTCTTGTAATAGATTTCAAAAAGTAAAAACTTTAATTTAATATATTTATAGTAATTAATGCATATCAAGGAAGGACTATGGCAAATTAATTTAATGATAACTTGAGGACTAAGCCAATTGGAAGTTAAATATAGAATTCTTTTGAGAAGCTTTTTCTTTGGAACCAACCAAAATTGCTTGCTAGATAAAGGGTAGCTCTAGAGCTATATACTTTATGCGTAAATAGTTTAATATTAAAATCTATAAAGTTTAAACTTTACCAAAAAAAAAAAAAACCACTAAGATATTGGTAGTTTGTTGTTGAAGCCTTAGGGAGCGTTTGTTTATAAAATTGTGGAGCGTTTATTTTGAGTATTTAAAAATGAGGAGTTATTTTGAGTGATTATAAAGAAGAAATTGTAATAATAGCTCGTTTGTATAAAGTTTTTAAAAAGTAGTTATTAAAAACTCGATTATAAAATTTTCCTAAACACTCAAAACAAACAGCTTCTTAAGTTTTCAATTTAAATTGAACTATACCCTTAGAATTTAAAGGCTTTTTACAATATGTCACAAATTTCAGGGAAAAATTGTGTTGAGCCATCAAAACATTGTATTATATATATATACCCTATATATATATATATATATATATATATTTATTTATTTATTTATTTATTAGGGAATTTATCCATCTAATCCAACAACAAGTTCGTTCCGACAAAGAGTGTGCTGCGTATCTAGGTCGGGGCTAATGAAACTGTATAAGCAATAAACCAAATGCATTTTAAACATCTATAGAATTTATGTATTCTAAATTAATATTTTATACTGGCAATACTTTTCACGAGATAATTGCTAAAGCAGATATCTATATATTTAATTATTATCTTATTTTATTATATTAATGTGATTTCTATAAGAATTATTTTTTAACCATTTTTTATGATTACTTTTAGAATTTCAAAGAATAAAATTCAAGTACGTAAAAAGTTGATTTAGAAGACTACAGAAAGATGAATAATAAATAAGCATTTGTTTTTTAAGTGAGGAAAATCATTTTGTTTTAGTTATTGAAAACGTATGACAGTTTTAACTGTCATGAAATTGGTGCTATTTTAGAAATTTCACATTGGCATTTTATTAAGTGTCATAATTCTTTGATTTTTGAAAATTTTAATCTGAAACATGAACATAAAAATTATGTATTTTTAATAAATGTCATAAAAACTATGGTCTTCATAGTTGATGGTCTGGTTTTTGCTCTTTATTTCAAATCCTATCTTTTTTTTTCTTGTGAAAATGAATAGTGAGTTGGCTGATTATATATAAAGTTTAGGAACGGCGATTATACTTTTTTAATATTATCCATGGCGATGAAGTCATTTTTTTTTTTTTTTTTTTTTTTTTTTGTGAAAAACATGGACGCTAAAAAGAGATTTATGAGACAAGTTTTTAAGATTCATACTACAAAATCACGGTAAGACTTTTTGAAAATACTTTTATGATACTATTAGAGTTGATTTTTTTTTAATACAAAATACAATGAGAGTGAAGAATTATTTATATAAATTAAGTGTGAACAATACATTTAAATTGAGTGTTTTTTTAAATTATTTGTTGTTGAATGAATTTTATTTTTATGAAAATGAGAGAATCGAGTTTAAGCCCAAAATCTAAGAACCTTATAAAGTCAAATAACTTAAGTAAAGTATTTTAATAAATATTTCATTAATTATTATTAGTACAATCTTATTAAAAAATAAAACCAAGTTGGATTAAAATATTTGATTGCATTATTGTTAGAGAAATGACGTCTTTCTCCCCCACATGGACCACTATGCCATAAATTTACTCAAGTTTTTGTGTTACGTTTTGTTGTTTATTTATTTTCACTCCTGCAAATTAACATTAACTTGCGGTCTATAAGAAGAAAATATATATATATATACGCATAAAAAAAATAAAAATATATATATATATATACACGTTACGTATTTACCTTATGACATTATGATGTCGAAATTTAAAGATAAAATATTTGCTGGTTCTATTTTAGTTTATAGATTTTTCAATGTCATTTTTAAATTTATTTTGATTTATAGATTTCAAACTTGTTTCATGAAATATCTTTAAATTGGAGAAAAAATTGAGTGATGTAAATGTGATATTTAAATTAATAGTTTAAATAAGTGAATCGGAAGGCGTCATGTTTTTATTTAAACTACGTTTAAAAAAGTGATTGCACTAAAATTTAGGAGGTGATTGGATTTTGGGGTTCATGAGAAAAGAAGACAAGAAAGGGATGAAGAAGAGTAAAATAAGTAAGTTAGGGATACAAAATATTTGTTTGAGATTAGTATTTTAGAGAGGAGAGATGGTAAAAACCTTTATCAGATTTTCTTCTATACTAGTCATTGTATTTTTAAACGTCTTAGTTCATGTAAATTGATATCTATAATAAGTTTAAAGCTAACTTTAATCGAAACTGAATTAACAATACATCGTTATAAATAAAAGTTTTGTCACATTAAAGTTAAAGTTATAAATTTAGCATAAAATTAAAAAAAAAAAAAAAAAATTAAATGTGACATAAAGAATAAATTTGTTACAAATAAAATGTTTGTCAATTTGAAGTTATAATAGACATGTATGAATTATAAATAGATGTGTTGTAATATCACTACTACAGAAACTGGATTTGTTGACATGCATAAAACGTCAACTATTAAGTAGAGTTGACGCTTCAATGGATCTAGTGTCAACTATATTTACTATAGTCATTATTATTGACACTCATAAATGTCATTAAAAATAATAGTTACTGAATTTCCACCAAACAATGAAACCAGCGTACCACCAAGTATTTTCGATAAATGTATTATATATTTAAAGTACTTTATGTTTTACATAATTAAAAAGTTACAAAGAAAAATATGGAACTACATTTCCAAACTTTGTATATAAAATATATTACAATGTCTTGCTATTTTAAAAATAATTGTATAAACAAAAAAAGACTTTTTTTTTGGAAGTGTGTATGTATACCCATTTCTAATTGCTATTTAAATATTATATATTTCAAATTCCTAAATGTATTTTGTTGATTAAAATGTCATGAGTTCGAATAATTAACCCTTCAAATTTAATAAATTAATAAATAAGTTGGATGTCAGAATCCATCTTATTGGAATATAAGTTCCTCCCTGGTGGATAGTGCCCACTTCATTTTCATCCACTAGTTATTTAAATTATTTATTTTATAATATTAAATGAATTGTTCATATCGTTTGTGATCGTTGACACCATTTGAACTATTTTAGTTAAGTTAAATTTTCTCCCATTTTTGTTTATTTGTTTAATTTTTTTTTAATCTAAATTTTAATGTGATATTTCATAGAGCTTTGAACTTTCAATTTTGTAAATAATAGATTTGTAGTTTTTCAATAAAAAAAAGGAAAAAAAAAAGGAAAAAAAAAAAAAAGTAGAATGTCAAATATTTTATATAAACATGAAATTGAAGGATTGGATCCTATCACAAGTAAACTTAATTTTATGAATATTCAATATTTTATGAATATTGAATTAAAAATATTTAAAACCTTTTAAACAATCATAATCTTATTAGGCAGAAAATAATAAATTAGTAATGTATAATAAATTTTAAGATTGGATCCTCCGTAAGTAAACTTAATTTTAAAGGCTAAACTTAGTACTTTATCCTAATAATCTACTGATTTGGAAAATAGAACATCTTAATTTGACATTTTCTAAAAAAATATGTGTATTCTTGATATATTAGAGTGAGCATAGTGTCACGGTCCTGCTTGTCCAGTGCGTGTTGCACATGGGCACATGAACCTCTACACCCCTTTTCATCACGTCTTTATGCTATTTTGTTAGTATTGCATGTTAGGATAGTTTCCTTCATTTTTATCTAGGTGTTGACTCCTCGCCAT
>JBBMEG010000117.1:0-10158 GCA_037832605.1 Cyclanthera cordifolia
GTAAACTTCCTTGGCTAGCCGTTGATATGTTTTGAGTGCTCCATAATGCCCTCCAATCGGTCCCGCATGGAACTCTATCAGTAACAGTTGTATAGTGGGTGAATTGGGTGGTAGTACTATTCTCCCTCGGTAATATAATACCTTATTTGTCACCGTATACCCTTCTAGGGAAGGTCCGCCTGCGATCAGAGTTGTGTATATTTCCTGCAATTTCGGATCATTCTTTATTTGCTGTATTAACACCTCCGTGTTTATTCCTGTTACACGGCTTAACAGCCCGAATTCACAAGCCATCGGTAACCTGGATAACGCATCTGCTGCAGTGTTTTCCAGTCCCTTCTTGTACTCAATGTGGAAGTCATATGTCATGAGTTTCGAGATCCATCTTTGATACTCTCCATCCACCACTCTTTGTTCCAGCAGGAACTTGAGGCTTTTATGATCAGTTCGAACTATAAATGTTGGCCCAACAAGTATGCTCGCCACCTTTGAACCGCAAATACGATGGCCATCAACTCCCGTTCGTATACTGACTTGAGGCGGTGCGTTATGGGTAACGCCTTGCTGTAATAGGCTATTGGTTGCCCTTGCTGCATTAATACCGCGCCCACACCAATGCCGGAGGCATCTGTTTCGACCACAAACGCTTGTGTAACAACCCTTTTATCTTGGATCCTATCACCGTGGTCGGTGGAAGAACGAAGAAGTTTAAGGTACAAGAGACAAGAAAATTGGCAGGTGACTCATGGTGATTTGGAATGATTAGAATGGATCTACGAGAAGGTGAAATTTGGATAATCAGAATCTTTTGCATGTTAGGTCATTGTTTTGAAAAGGCTTATTTGCAGCATCTTCCACTCTCTGGCCTAGAGTTTTCAAAACCCTAAAGTCCATGACATTAAATCCTGTAACAAAAATGACCTAACTCGTTTAATATTGGCTGACATCTACAATCTTCTTTCAAAAGGAAACTAAACTTCCTATTGATGAAAAGGGTAAAAAATCCAGTATGGGTATACAAAAAACAGCCAAAACCCAGAGAAAGATACATTGAAAAACACCGACCCCACAATAGGCAGAACTGAAAATGAATGAATTCAGCAACTGTTACCAGGCTAAAAAGGAAACTGGAAACACATTCTGATGTAGCCTAGGAAGTAAAAAAAAAAAAAAAAAGGGGGTGCAATGCTGATTCGGCCAAAAATTGGTAAAAAGAATTGAAAACAATGGCCAAAATTTCATTTCAACCAAAAAGCCCAATAATTGGACAAACCAAAAACCCTTGAACTTAAGCCTCCAACTTAGTTGAAACCCCCTGAACCCGTGGGATTTGGAGAAACTTATGGGATCTGTGAAATTTGAAGGTTGGAGGGTTAGTTAGTATGAATCAGACTGGGTATAAGACCAAAGAAAAGAGGGCTTCATGTTCCTCCTAGGGCATGCACACATCGAAGATGTCTTTGATACAATCTATCAGTTTTATTTATCAAAAGCACAAGAACAAGAATCTTGCTCTCCAATCTCCAAGAAGAGACTTTTACAAAATGTTCGAGAATGAATTAGATCCTTACTCCCAACTAACACATAACTACCTCCACATGCTACACTCACATGACATCCCCTCACATGTGCTTCTCACATTACTACTTAAACTCTACACTCTTTATTACATCACTTTTTTATTACATCACACGCCTCTCACATGACTACTTCACTCTCCTCTTATACACTTTAAATATCGGGGGCTTATCAGCCTTTTATCATTTTTTTTCTTTTTCTTCCTCTTCTAAAATGTCCAAACTCTACCATGCCATTTCCTTATGTCTTCATCAACTGGGATCTTAGCAAGTTTCCTCCAATATTTTGGGATTGGTGGGAGACAAGTTTGGCCAAAGCTATTCAGGGGGTGATTGGATTTGGAGGAGAGGAAGAGGAGAGAAAGTGGAGGAATGAACTCCATGTTTGTTTTTAATACATCACAACCTCTCTCCAACTCCTCTTCAACCGCTCCTCAACTTCTTTCCAACATCCCATAAAACATCAAATCAAATTTTATATCTAATTTCTTCTAAAAACACCTTTTCTCCTATACACAAATCCCAAAAAACATTTTTCAACCTCTCCTCTCAAGGCACCAATTCCCAAAAAAATATTTCATACCTCCAATTTACTCCATTTCCTCTTCTTCTTCCTCCATTTCCTCTTCTTCTTCCTCCATTTCCTCACCTCTCCTCTCATCAACCTCAAAATCCAATAACCCCCTAGGTGCCAATTTGATGCTGCCTTGGTTAAATTGAGGAATAATTCTCCACAAAACAATCACCAGGGATCTTTTATCAAAGAATCAACTGCTATCATGTATGAGGGGGGGATTTTATTAATAGGAGAATAGGTTTAACTAACTAATGTAAAAAATACAAAATTAATATCCTATGGATTTTTATTAAAGAATAAACTGCTGTCATATATGAGAGGGAGGATTTTTATTTGTAGGAGAATAGGTTTAACTAACTAATGTGAAAAATACCCAAATTAATAACCTATTACATTAAATCACATTAAGAAAAGCACCAACCAAACCAAAACACAAACTAAAGTTTTTTTTTTGAAATACCGAAGTTTAATTGAGAAAAAAATGACAATGATATACAAAAAAACAGCCTGGAAAGCGAGACCCTACAAAAGAAATTGCAGCAAAATTATTATATAAAAAAGTTTAATGATGGACCCAAAGAGAAACATAGAATTTAATGTGAGCTCAAACATCCTCCACACCTCTCTACCCTCCAAAAAAAAAAGTTCACTCAAAAGAAATCTTAAATTCATGTTTTCTGCAAATTCCCTTTTTTCCATAAAAGGAGAGGGAAGTAAGTTACCCCATATCCTTCTTGGACGCGCCACCACCTAGCAAAAAGCCTAAAAAACGGGCTATAAGCATAGGAAGTCTACTTGCACAATAAGATAAGGTCTAAATCCCCATTCGCCCTTGAGCATAAAATACATGTTAGGCTCATAAAAGAAAGAACCCTCCTCATCACCTTGATGCATAATAGACCAAGTAAAAAAATTTAACCTTCAAATTTTTCACCTTCCAAAGGAGAAAAATCTGAAACATTCAAAGAAGAGGAAGAATAAACCAGACAGATAATATGATCAAAAAGTAAACCCTACATTGGGTTAGGAACTTAGGACCAACAACGAACATCACAATACAAGCATCACAGTGGAAATTTCCCATAAGGTCAATAAGAGTCACCACATCAAGCATCTCCCAAATGGCTAAAAAACGCTTGAAACCCAAAAAGATGGAAGAATGAGAACTCATAGAAGCCAACACCTCAGAACAGAACGGTATTTCATGCTAGATAAATGAAACAACCAAAAAAAAAAAAACTCAAACAAAAAGGATTATCTCGCAACTAAGTCACCTCTAAAAGAATATAATTGTAATTCAGGCTTACAGATGAAAGAAGGCCCCAACCCATTAAAGGCTACCAAAAAAGAACAGCTTTAACCCAGCTCTTGAAAAAGGCTAGAACCTTCAAAAACACCTTTTCCCATCTTTTCCCGCAACTTCAATCTTGCCACTCAAGATTTTGACTTTAGAGCCATATTTAGCTGTCTTTTTAACTTTCCTTCTGCCTCAAATTGGAACTTAATTGGTCGAAAATTCGACACCAACTTCCCCTAAAGCTTCCTTAACTTTCTACAAATTTTCCATTATCTTAAGAAGATTAAAAAAATAATAATAATAATTCCAAAGAACCAGAAACAGTGAACAAATTTCTTTTGGGGCAAAAGTACTCTTGTACCAAACTACAAAAATTGAATGAGGTAACCCAGTCCCATGACTCCCATCCAGACATAGGATCTCTTCCCCCAGCTTCTTTTGTCTCTTCTTTCCAATCCAATCATAATCATAGACTAACATCACTACTAAATCTCACCTTATAGATACCAAAAAGGAAAAAGACGATTTCAGTATCCCCATAATCCTTCTTGTAGACGTGGACCTGATTTTCATCAGATTGTTGGGAACCTTGATTTTGGAAGTACTTGGAAACCTCATGCGTTTTTTAGTTTCTAATTGAGTAGATTAAAATACCTCCTTCAGTTAAACGGCAAAACCCTCATTTCTAAAACTTCATTTAAACTTACATTAATGACCAATTCAAATTTTTATAGTCAATAGTAGAGATGGATTAGATCTTACTAGAATAAGAGATTCTAATGTAAAACTTTCGCATCTAAAGATAAAATTAGAAACAGAGATAAACAGCAAAACTATATTAACATTTAAACTTTTTCCAACTTCATAAAGCACGGCCCATTTCATCATATCTTCTACATAATCTTTAAAATTAAACACCATTTAAATGTAAGAAAAAAATCAAATATAATCAATAACATCAAAATCAAGAGTCCAAACCGCCAAAAAATTGGCATAGCTCAACTGGCCTTTAGAATTAGAGAAACTAATGTACACCTTTAACATCTATATATAAAATTAGAAACAAGGATAAACAACAAACTATATTAACCTTTCAACTTTTTCCAACTTCATAAAGTATGGAACATTTCATCATATCTTTCACATAATCTTTAAAATTAAACATAATTAAAACATAAGAAAAATTCAAATATAATCAATAATGTCTAATACAAGAGTCCTAACTGCCATAAAAATTGGCATAGCTCAACTGGCCTTAAGCTTATATTATCAACATTGTGGTCAAAGGTTTGATTCCCCACTCATGTGGTAAAGAAAAAGAGTCCTACAAACACACATGGTTAAAAAAAGTCTAATCATGTATGTGCCCTAATCTCTTTAGATGGCAATGACTCAAGGAATCCACGTCTTGTGTATCTTAATCTATGCATAGCATCAACAAATGCTAACCTTTAAAATTGTAAAAAAAAAATGTAAACTAGTGAAAAATGAAAGCCAATAAAGCGCCAATTAAAAATAAATGATACAAATATCGCAATAAGAACAACAATGATATTAGTTCTAACTTTCAAAGAGCCAAAATCTACTATTGCTGCAACATTTTTAATCGGAAAAAGACATTTAATTAGAGCATCATAGAGTAAACATCCATTTCTAAGTAGAATCAGTTTTGAACAAACTCGTTAATTAGCATGTTCATATTTAAAGACCTTAGAACATCACAAGTGTACCAAATGAAGCCTAGAAATCCACCAGAATTTAGTTCTAATTATTGGGAAAAAGGAAATAACTAAAAGAACATACCTTTTTTTGCAACCAATAACCATCCTCCAGTAGGTAGATAACATACACCAGAGTTCAGACAATAAACAGCATTGGCAAAAAGGCAATGATGAATCAAAGAGCCCAGAACATCAAAAGAGAACCCAAATGAACATGGAAAGCCATACTCTCTATAGTTTAGTGATTCAGCTACTCAGAGGTAAGCCTCCGCCTCTTCCCATAATCAGCATCCCTTGATCTAGAACGATTTTCTTCTTCTTGAGACAATCGCGACTTGCTATGAGTCCTTGACGACCGTCCCCTATCCCACTCCTCATCGTGCTCTGGTTCACGGTCTTTGTACCTATGATGATCAGAATGTCTGTCCCTATCTTCCTTGTACCTATCACGGTCACGATCCCTGTCACGGTCTCGATCCCGGTCATGATGCACACGATCATAATCTCGAGATCGTTCCCTATCTCGATCCCGTTCCCTATCCTTATCCCTTTCTCGCCCTATGTCTCTATCATCACGTGGCCTTCTATCTGGCCAATCATGGTCAGGCCCTGGATCTTTTTCTTTGGATCTCTCTCTATCATATCCAATATCTCTATCATCTCGATACCTTCTATCAGAAGACTGTGACCAATCCCTTTCAGAGCCTCTATCTTTCTCCTTTGAAGAATTTGCCCAGGCCCCTCTATCATGACTGCCTTCACCATACTGTTGGTCAGACCCTGCTTCTTCTCCATAACTAGACTCTCCAGCTCGCCCTCCACCATGCTCTTCACTGCCCCATCCCCCCATACTAGGATCAGACCACATTCCCATATTATGCCCATCAACACCTGATGTTGGCATCATCCCCATTCCATTCATAGGCATGCCTCTTCCAAAAAATGCAGGATTCACATGAGGAGCTACACCAGGAAGGCCAACACCCCCGCCAGGGGGAAAAGACGATAAAATTCCAGAAAAAGGAGGAGCAGCAGGTCCAGGAAAACCACCGTACGTGCCCATTCTTCCCATGGGTGCACCAAAAGCTGGATCAAAACCTTGACCCATCATTGATTGAGGATGCAATAGAGGAGGGGTGGCACCAATTCCTTGGCCAAATCCATTTCCACCATTTCCCATTATTCCTCTGCCACCCATCCCGCCCCTACCCCTCATTGGGCCAGCTGGTCCTCTACCTCCCATTCCATGTGCATTACCTCTTCCCCAATTACCTCTTCCAGAACCTCTGTTGTTATCACCGCCTTGATAGTTACCACCACCTTGATAGTTACCACCACCACCTTGATAGTTACCACCACCACCTTGATAGTTACCACCTCCACCTTGATAGTTACCACCTCCACCTTGATAGTTACCACCCGTTGCAATGTTGTTTCCAACAATTTTACCTGCAGCTTCATTAGGACCTCTTCTTACTTGAGGGTTAGTGGCTTGAGTCACCTGTTGGGTCCTATTTACTTGGGCTTCTCCCATCCTCTTAACACTAAATGGTGATGCAAATGCAACAACACATGGCCGTCCATTAAACATATGCCCATTCATTCCTTCCTTGCAAGTCGTGGCAGCAGCAGGGTCATAAAACTCAACCTGACAGTAGCCTTTTGATTTCCCACTAGCTTTCTCGTCAAAAAACTTAACCTCCTTCAACGGACCATACTTGCAGAGTTCCACCTCAAGTTCAGCATCTGTTGTCCACCAATGTAAATCACCAACAAACAAAATCGTTCCCCCGCCACCTCCCCCTGCATTTCCCATATTACCAAACCCATTTCCACCAACCCCATTTACATGTACAGCACCACCTTGCCTTAACAATCCTTCATTTTCTACATTGCCAGGATTTCCTAAAACTCCGCCCTGCAGTGGTTGTTGCTGTTGTTGTTGCTGCTGCTGCTGCTGTAGCGGAGCCTGCTGCACAGCTACGTTATTACTACTTCGCTCCTCTAACTCGTTGGTTTTACTCCCTTGCGCTAATTCAACCCTAATCCCACCTCCGCTTCCCATAGGCGGCCCTGATCCAGCCCCACCTCTGTTAGCAATATCGTTCGTTCTTAAATCTGGAATCTGATTGTAACCCTCGCTTACTCTCTCCGGAACACTGAGCCCACCATCTCCTAAACCAGAAACATCAGTCGCACCTCCACCAACCCCGGGTATGGAAGCACCGGAACTAGGTACCACGGCTGCAGGAGGCTCCATCTTGGGCTCCTCCTCATTCTTGAATCCCAAATCATCGTTCTTCCTCAACGACTGGAGGAACCCCTCCCCAACATTAACATCGTTATACAGATCCTCGTATTCATCCTCATCTTCCCCCAAGAAACCGTCATCAGCAACAGCAGAAATAGCCTCGTTCCGATGAAACTGATCAATCTGATCCACACCCTCACCGAACCCTCCCTCGCCTTCATCCATCTCGAGCTTCTTCAACGACCTCCTCTAATGAATCATTCAAATTCAGAAATAGAATGCAGGCAACATCGAGAAAGTCGATGGAAGAACTTACTAGATGAATTTCAGGAGTAAGAAAAATAAGTTGGAATTAAAATATCGAAGCCACAATTAAAGAACTAGTGCAGAAGAAAAGAGGAAGAACACATAATAGGAGAGAGAAAAAAAAACCCTAATCCGTAATCGCGCGTGAAATTTCTGGAAAATTTTCCCGATCATCATCTGTCAATAATTTTTATCATTTCGCTAAAATACGCCGTTTTAACCTTCGACGCTCACGATAGCCATTTTGTAAAAAAAAAAAATTATCAATGACCAATTTGTCCATTTCTAAGGCTTCCACTAACCCCAAAGGTAAATTATAAATTTATTCTCTTTCATGAAAATCATAATTTAGTCTCGATTTTAAAATATAAATTTTAGTCTTTATAGTTTTAATATTTATAGTTTGGAAAAATCTACAATTTAGTCGGTATGATTTAAAAAATTATAATTTAGTCCATAAAGTTTTATAAAATCTAAAAGATAGTCTATCATTCGTAATTGTTGGTGAATAAAACACATAGAAGTTAGTTATTTTTTTATTTAATGATGAGAGTATAAGATAAGTAATTAATTAGAAAAAAAAAAACATGATTTATACATCACATACCTACTTAATTTGCCTATGATTTACAAAAAATATGGACTATTTTTTATATTTTATCAAACCATATAGACTAAATTATATTCACTCAAAACATATATACTAAATTCTATATTTTTTCTAACCATAGTGGCTAAATTCTATATTTCTACGAATTATAGGGACTGAACTCTAGATTTTTAAACTTCGTGTACTAAACTGAAATCATAGCAATTGAATTTATAATTTATTATTATAATTAATTAGATGATATAGCAAATTAGTTTTGTGAAAAAAAAAAAAAAAAAAATCTACAACTAAAATATTACAATTTTTTCTGATCTAAACATCATATATTTATTATAAAAAATAAATAAATAAATGTTGATCTATTAACACGATTTTTTTGCCATTTTCAGTATATTTAGTCAATAATTTTTGTATCATTTATAAATATTCTTCAAAGATTTATAATTTTATCTAAATTGATTCCAAAATATTAATAGAATAACAAAATTGTAAACATATTTCTAAAATTTATAACCAAACAAATCATACTTTAAAGGAAAAAAAAAATAAAAGATATTATAAATGCTATTTATTATAGGTAATGAATGAATTAGAAACACAATCCAATTAAATTATAGGAGGAGAATTTATAAGAGTATAATTCAGGCCACTACTTTTTATTATCTAAAATTTCACAATTTTTTAGACATTTGTTTATAATTTTTCTTTTATAGTTCTCTCTTGATTTTTTTTTTTTTTTTTTTTTTTTTTTCGCACAGTTTTATTTAGTTTAATTTGAGGATTTTTATTTTTATTTGTTAGAATAAATTGACGTTTTAGTTTTTATATTTTTTCGGTTTTCTTAATTTAATTTTTGATTTATATTTGTTGGTTTTTCTTTATGGTCGTTTTCCGTAGAAGCTCACTTAACCAGGGTAGTTGTTGAACAAATGTTGGGTTGAAATAATAATTAATTATTATTTATAAATTCTGATTTAATTTTAATATTGATTTAAATGTGGAAAAGCGTGACTTAATGTTAAGTTTTTGTGACTCTACCTCTTTAACTTTGGTTAATTAAATGTAATGTTGGGTTATGTCAAATTAGGGTTAAGCTTAATTTGGGTATTTTCTTTAGACTTTTGATTGTGACATTGAATTTAGGTTGTGGAGGTAGGACTAGTTTCAAAATCACGTTAATTTTGGTCATTTCTTCATCCTTTTCTTCTATTTTTATTCATCTCAATTATGTTTTTAACTTATTTTGTTTTTCCTCTCAATTAGATATAAATTATGAATTTTGTTTCAACACCTAATATTTAGAATAGTGGCATCTTTATATTGGTGGATCACTGCACTTTATTTTTAGATTGATAAGATTTGTAATTGGCTTTAAATACTGCTAGAATGAAAAATAGAAAAGTGTTGATTGCCATTTAAATATTTATTCTTGGGTCTTAATTAATTTTCCAAGATTTTGTGATAATGGCTTTTGAGCTTTAAATCAAGAAAAATTATCCTATTTTAAGTTTGAAAACTTTCAAATAGGTACATTTTGAAGCTTTGGCCAAAATTTGAAAAAAAAAATGGAATCCAACAAAAAAGAATTCAGATGAAAAAATAACAAAGGAAAAAAAAACATTTTTAGTCCATTTATATTAAAATTGGACACTTTTATTTAGTCATTTCAATGATGATCATTTTTATATTATTTGTGTTTTGTTAGTTTACTTTTATATTTATTTAAAAAATAATTTTTAAATTATGTCAAAAGTATATCAATTAATTTATTAATATATTAAAATTGAAAATCATTACTTTAATTCTGAAAATAGTGTGG
>JBBMEG010000119.1:0-10154 GCA_037832605.1 Cyclanthera cordifolia
TTGTTGATTCAGAGGCTTCTACTCACATTATTTTCGAGAATGTTTTCAAAATTGAAATCGATTAAAATTAATATTGTCATATTCCTATTTCTAAGAATATATTTTCCTAGATAATATTCTTATATTCAAAGAAAAAAAAAATCAACTTCTCTTTTAAGGAATATATATATCCTAAGAGATTTTTCCATAACTTATCTTTTCCATAAAAGACACCTCTTCAAAATTTCACCCTCTTTTTTTTTACCCCTTAGGCCGAAACTTCCCTTTCACAGGGCTAGAATTTCTGATTTCTCCAAAGTGAGGGAGGAGAATCGTTTCGCGTTTTGGACTTTTGGAAAGCATCCGCTGTCACTCGTTCTTTTGGAACGTTCCCTCTTTTTTCTGACTTTATGCTAGTGAGTAGGTGTATTTTCAAAAGTTTTACCTCTTACTTGGGCACTTTTTCGATTTTACCTCACAAGCATGTATGTCTGAATTTTTGGTCTATTTAGGCTCTTTTTTACTAAGACTTGCTCGTTTAAGCACTTTTTCGAAACTTTAGGCTACTTAGGCACTTCTTACAAAGACTTGCCTGTTTAAGCACTTTTTTAAACTTTTAGACTACTTAGGCTCTCTTTACAAAGACCTGCCTGTTTTAGCACTTTTTGAAACTTTTAGTCTACTTAGGATCTTTTTACAAATACTTGCCATTTTTCCTAACCTTGTTATTCGTAGATTATTCTTTGTCTTTATTCTAATGGATCCTTCATTCAACAATGAGACTGAGTTACACCACCCCCAAGCTTCCTCCTCTTTCAAGAGGACTCGTCGAAAAGCTTTGGCAGTAGGATCAGGGTCTCACTTGGTCACATCCATTCTGACACAGGAGGACTTAGATCAACTTAGGATCCAGTAACTTATCACTTTGGAGATTATCCTTCAGCTTCCACTAGACACGAAAACATACACCCAACCTCCTCTGGGCGAAGTGGCACTTTATACCACCATGTTCGACAAAAGGGTCTGGTTGCAGCTTATACTTTCTCTTCAGGAGTTTTTAAGTATGGTTGGGTTAGCTCCGGCAGAGCTGGCTCCCAATTCCTGGAATGTCTTTTTTTCCATTTACAGCCTCTAGGTCTACACCGGCTTCGAGGGTCTCTTCAGCGCAAGAGACCTCTTTCACTTTACCCTTTCTGCCAATATCCTAATGTGACGGCGGATGTTACCTCATTCCTAGGAGTAAACTTTCTCCCATGGTAGCATGCCCTAACTTTCAAAAGGGGTGGAAAGAACGATGGTTTTTTTTCAAAGGACCTTGGGTAGTCCCGGGTGCCGAAGCTTCATTGGTAGTTCCCATCGCATTCGAAACATACGGTACCCTTCTTTTCACCTTTGCGCATTTACCTTTAGGCATTGTACTTATGTTTTTTGCGTTGTCTCCACTGCATAGGAAGTTGAGTCCCCGCTCTCGGGTACTGAAGTTTTGCGAGCCTATCATGACATACCCTAAGAAGGTTACTCGTAGCGTGCAGTACTTAACTTCTAACTCATTGCTGCTTTACAACCTGCTTGAAGACTCAGCAATGTCGGTTGACTCGGATTTGGACTCACCCGTCCCACAAGAAGGATTCGCTCCAGGTATATAGCTCACCATTTGAGGTTCACATGCTTTGAATATTGGGAATATGGGTTAACACCTTTTACTTATGTCTAGCTGCCAATGACTACGAGGCTTCACTGAGGCGTGTCGTTGATGTTGTGACCAGCCAAACTTCTCGTCCCTTTATTAGGCCTCCCACAGATGACACGATGGACCTTGCCTTGGAGAGTTATCCTCTTTCATCTAGTGAAGACAAAGACCTTCCTTTTTCCGAGGTCCCGGAGGACTTAGACATCTGGTAAGATCTGGAGTTTGATAGACCCGATCTTGGATTTGATCATGCCACTTCTCCAACTCATGCTAGCTCTTTTATGCCTCAAACGCCTTTATGCGGCTTCCTCCTCGATTCGACTCTTACTTACTATTAGGGTTGTACCGTCCTACTTTGGACCCACTGGAAAAGAAGACCTTGGCCTCTAGTCTATGGAGTGAAATGGAAACTTCTTCAACTCTCTTTCCCCTATGAGACGTTTCCTAGGTTTTGAAGGAAGGGACCCGTTTGATGCACGAGGTATAATAACTCCCGTCTTCTTTCTGAGTATTTGCATCACACCTGCTTCTCCTGATCCTCCAGCTCTGATAAGCTTAAGTTGGAACTGGCACAAACCCGAGAGGCTCAGTGAGTTCCCGAGGTTGTCTTGGTCGACCTTCATGCTTTGGCCGAACCGGCCCTAGTCTTGCTGCTCGTACGTGCCAAGAGGACTAGTCTACAATCGCCCGCCTTGGCCGAGAGTTGGCTTCTGCTGATGGGAAGCTAAAAATTGCCTCTTATTTGGCTAAACTGGTGAAAGACTCTCATGCCTTCGTGATTTGGAGAATAACGCTGGTGAGACTGTCATTGGTTGGGCACTAGAACAAATTCGGGAAGGGGTTAGCTATGACAACATCCTTTCCTTTTTCGGATCTCTTTGTTCCAGCAATGCGGAGAAAATTGTTGACCCTTCCTTTCCAGCCTTCGAATCTAGACTTCCCAGCGATCCTTCCCAAACTACTTGCTACAACTCTCGCATTTTCCAAGGCATGCCTAAGAGCAACCAGACCCTTCCAGTTAGGACAACTCCTGCCCAAGCTAGACTCAACCGACCCAGTAGGCACAGCTCCGGGGGGCCTGGAAAACTATCTTTTTGTTGATTTCTCTTTCTCGAACTTTTTACCTTGCTAACTTTATTTTTCCTTTAGGTTGTAACTCAGAAAATTTGAATTTTGAATGAATGGCAGCTTTTTTTATTATGTCTTTATCTTCCTTACCCCCAATTTAAGTTTATGATAACATCAATATACTTAAATTAAGATAGCCTTTGAAATAAAGAGAAAATAACACTTTATTGCTTTTATTCATTAACAACTTGAATTACATTCTATTGAAAGTACTTTTTCAAGTGTCAAGTGTTCCAAGGATGGAGGATCTTATTCCCTTCCATGTCCTCGAGGTAGTAGATGTCTGGGCTTGCCGCTTTGGCGACCTGGTATGGTCCTTCCCACTTTGGCCCCAAGACTCCACTATCGAGTTATTTGGTGTTTGGCATCACCCTTCTCAACACTAAGTTGATCTTCTTGGAAGCGTTTTTCCTTTACCACGAAGTTGTAGTACTTGGCAATTCGGGTTTTGTACCGTACCACTTTTATGTGGGTTGCGTTCCTTCTTTCTTCCAGGCTGGAAGGCATTACGTTGTAGCAATACAAGCCTCTGCTGGTGACGAAGAGCATTTTTTCTTGATCGTCGGGATGCATCCTGATCTGGTTGTACCCAGAATAGGCGTCCATGAAAAGTTAGCAGCTTATGGCCTACCGTCGCATCCACTAATTGGTCTATGTGAGGCAATAGGAAGTTGTGTTTATGACATGCCTTGTAAAGATCAGTAAAGTCGATGCACGTCCTCCGTTTCCCATTTGGCTTTTTTACCAAAACGACGTTGCACATTCATTCAGGTAATGCATCTCCCGAGTTAATCTTGTTTTTAGTAGTTCGTCTACTTGCTTGACAATAAGCTCGTTACGTTCATGGTTGAATGTTCTCTGCTTCTGACGTACCGGTTTATGGTCCCGGCCAACATTAAGCCTTTTGGACCATGACACCTGGTCTACCCAGGCATGTCATCGGTGAACCAAGCAAACATGTCCGCATTTCTTCGTACGAATTCTTTAAGACTTGCACGTTGCTCTAGACATAGGTCGATCCCAATATTGACAGTTTGCGTGTCGCTCAGCAAGGTTACTACTTCCAAATCTTCGGCAGGCTCTCCTCTGCCTCGCTCAACTCCTCTTGAGGAAGGACTTAGATCTAAGTTTAAGGACTGACCTTCTACAGGTGTCGCCTCTTGGACAGCCTCAATTGGCACTGCCTCATTTTCAACAGTTCTTACTTCAGTCACCCCTACCACTCTCCGTAGGGCTATGTGGTAGCACTGCCTTGAAGATAACTGCTCTTCTCGAACCTGCCCCACCCCCATAGCAGTAGGGAACTTTATCAGTTGATGGTAGGTTGACACGATCACCTTTAGCCCTTGTATAGTGGGTCTTTCTAGTATCGCGTTGTAGGCGGAGTTGTCATTCACCACTTGGAAATTTACAAAGTGAAGGACTATGTTGTCCCCTTCGCCAAAGATTACTGGGAGCTCGTCTGAACCTTCAGAAGTCAGTTTCATGGCGTCGTACGCTTTTAGAAATAACACATTCACCAAACTACCTCCGTCCATTAGGATTATCTTGATACGGATGTTGGATACGGTCAGAGACACCACCAAGATGTCATTGTGTGGCTGGTGTAGGGTGGCAGCCTCAGCGGTAGTGAAGCCAAGTAACTCATCTGCTGCTGCCATCATCTGCACTTCTCTGCTTCTCAGCACGTCTATCCTCTGTCTCGCCTTCTCCTTTCGACTCAGGCTGGACTCTCCTCCAACGATGGTTCTGATCTCTTGAGGCGGTGGTGATCTTTTGCCTCCTCTTTTCTTGTTAGGTGACTCGAACATTTTTCCACCATCTTCCATATACTTGTCCAATTGTCCTCTTTAGATAGGGGACTCTATGAACTCTTTCAGATCATAGTAGTCCGAGGTCGCGTGGTTGTGATTCCTATGAAATAGGTAGTATTTGCTCTTATTTCTCTTATTGGATCCCTTCTTGATTCGGCTCAGCCACTTCAGCTCCTCTTTATCTTGAATCTCATCAAGATCTGCTATAATGGAACCACCGTTGGGGTGTATTTCTCAAACCGGCTAGGTGGTACTTCTTTTCGGTCGGTCTTCTCTTTCTTCACTAGGTGTTTCATCTGCCCTCTTCTTTCGCGTCTCCCTGTAGTCAGACTCAAGACGGTTTGTCGACTTTTCACGCTCTAGAATAGAGCGTTTTCCCTCAGAGCTTCCTCGGGAGATGACCACCTCCCCTGAGCTCATTTACTTCTGCGCTCTAGTAAGCAACTAGACATATGTGAGCGGAGCTTTCTTCCCTAGTGACCATATGAGCTTCTCATCCTTCAGCCTATCACAACTGCTACAAGAGTTGTTCCATCGGTGTACCCCTCGACTTGCAGCGCCTCATTAATTGTAGCGTGCTATGCATTCCCGAAAGATCTTCTGGCTACTTTGTTTCACGGTCAGTAAATGGATGACGGACATTTTCTGGTCTCACCCACTCTAGAATTGGGTGACGAAAGCTCTAGCTAGCTCTCTGAAGGAGGCAATAGATTTACGCTTGAGCTTCCTGAACATTCCTCAGGCCGGTCCTGTGAGCGTGAATGAGAACGATCAGCATTTGATTGCGTCTCAGACGCTATGGAGTTCCATTCATGCCTGATAGGAATCTAATTGTTCTATAGGATCTGTCATATGCTTGATCGTTGGGAGCTTAAATTTTGTTGGGACGGACTCCTCCATGAAATGAGGGTCGACTTGGTTGACTAAGCTGTCCAGGTCTAGTCCATCTTAGTTTTGCACATTCTTCATGTTCCCTAACTGATCTTTGAGAAGGCGAAGCTGAGTTAACCAAGGTTGATTCTCGACTTTCACATGTCCTGCTTCTCCTCGGTGCTAGTTGATCACGCCCCTTAGATCCGCCCCCCAGTCTAATCTCGTCTCAAGTGCATTTAAGGTCTTTGAAGGATGTAGGGTTGATGATCCTTGAGAAGTGCTCCGCGGCTGGCTACTTCAAACTAACTGCGTCCTGGAACGACCTTCAAGTTTAAAACCGATTCTCTGGTGAACCGAGCGCTCCTTTCTTCGATCATTTCATCTCAGTCGAAGTTGTTCGATCGGTCTTTGGTGTCAGAAAGAAAGCTCTCTCGGAGCTTCCGTGGCTTGGGTTTTCCCTTTGGCAGGGTCCCGAACCAAAGACGTTGGCTTCTCTGCAGCAGCCTTTTTCTTCGTGAGTCCTCGCCTTGCCACCTCTTTCAGTGTGTCACGATCAAACTTCGTTGTCGTTGCAAAGCAACCGTAAGGCACTTGCTCTAACCTGGTGAGCAAATCAGTCAAACAAAAATCGCAAAGCGGGTGGCACAATGAGTGCAACCTCTATCACGGGCCTTCTTGAAAAGGTTTTCAAAAGAAAGAGAAAGATGGTTTGGAAATACATTTTGTCTTTGAAAGTTATATGAGAAGATGTAATAAGGGACACAACAACTAGCTTGCATTCATCATATAATATCTTAGTAGAAGGGAAGCTTCAAGAGTCATACCCCATGTAGTACATTTTGGACTAGAATTAATGTGGCGGGCTTGAACATCAAAATGGTGAGGAGTCATACGGCTCCAATACATAAAGAAAATTACATCAACATGAAAAGTAAATCCTATACTAGGAAAGCATGATAAAAAAAAGGTCTAGAGGTTCATACGGCCATATGCAACATGCACTGGACAAGCAAGATCGTGACATTCTCCTCGCTTAAGCAGTTGACCGCCTCGTCAACCAACTCTACTCAAACTGATTGATCGTTAGAGGACTTAACATTTCTCTTTGCGGTTCCATCAAACTTTAGTGTTCATCGCTCTTCGCCAGTCTTCAAGAAACTCCTACACGCTTGAAACCTTGATGTCGACCTGGTCTGTCTCTTCAGCTAAGACTTCAAAGGCATTGCTAAGAGGAACGGATGAACTACCCACTTCAAAAAGGCGCCGCCTCGGGCTGACCCTGTCGCTTGTGCGGATGGTCGCATCATCGGGGAACTTTTATCCCTTCATAGACTTTTGTCTCCTGTTCTTGGAGGGATACATCTCGACTCAAGACCAGTTGTCTCGACCATCGCTAGGCCTCGTTTTCATCTAAAGGGCCAACAGTAAACGCACTCTACTTGGGTGCTCCATCTTGGTCTTTACGATCATTGGGCTTGACCCGGTGATGACTAAACATTCAGTGAGCGGTATAGGAATGACCTTGTGCCTGAGACGGAACTTCATCCCTAATATGACATCAAAGTCATACATATTAACTCTCACAAAGTTAACTTTGCTGGTCCAATCGCCTAACTTGACACTTGCGCTCTTCGCTAGTCTTGACACGCGTAGGGTGGCAGAATTGACAACTTTCATCCGTTCTTCATCCTATGCCAGCTTACATTAGACGTCTTGCTTATGTTTTGGACATAAATTATGGGTGGCCCTGGAGTCAACCATAGTACTTTTTGCTGCCTTATGGTCTATCCATGCATTGATATACATAATGCCTTAGCTTGATAGCTCCTTTGGCTCAGCCACACTCTTTTACAAGGCCGACAGATACTTCAGCGCACCGACATGAGGGTTTTCTATTTCTTCCTCTTCGAGGGCTATTAGTTGTGCCACTTCGGCTTCGTCGTCCTCTTCGGCCCTTTTCTTTTCCTCGACGGACGCTCACAAAGCATTAAGGGTAGGCCGGTTTGGGCATTCAGATATTTTATGGGGTCCTTTGCAGAGAAAAAAACTGAGAAGCCCTCGATTATAGCTAATCAACTAAGGATGTCCTCGCCTTGTTCTCGATGTTGACCCTTGTTCCTTGTTGGCCCTGACCGGCCTACTCCCCCACTATTGGGAGAGTTAAGGTGACTATTCCTAGTATCTGGTCACGGGGAGGTCTTGTCTCGCCTCACATCTTGAGTTTTATCGCTGTTGTCATCGTTTTTCAAATTAAACAACTTTTCTGCGGCTTCATAGGCTTCTTACAAGGTTTGAACTCTTTGCTTGAACGTTTGACCTTGCCTACGACTTTAGCCCCTCAACAAAATAGAAGCATTTGTCCTCCTTTGACATGTCTAGGATGTCTAACATTAGCCCGACAAACTGCTTGACATAATCTCGGATCAACCATGAATGTTTTAGCTCACGTAGCTTACGTCTTGATAGGATTTCGACGTTCTAAGGGAAGAACTGAGACCGCAACTCTTGCTTCAGCTTTTCTCATGTGTAGATGGTACATCTCCCTTCTTGGATGTCCATATATCACAATTTCATAGTTTGGCGTTGTCTCTTAGAAGCATCGTCACAAAAGTGACCTTCGACTCTTCAACAAAAGTGTTTGTAGCCTTCAAATACTGCTCCATGTCAAACATAAAGTTTCCAAAGCTTTGGCATTTTAACCGCCTCGGAAGGGCTTTGGCTTAGGCTCCTTGATCTTGTTCAGATGAACAACACCTCCAGTTGAGGCTTGATTACCCACTGCCATCATGGTGAGGTTTACACGAGAATTCATCTCGCCCAATTCAGTTTTGAGGTAGTTTAGTGCCGCTCTGACACTTTTCGAAAGATTTGCAACTAACTGTCCAATCGACCTTTGAGCACATTCAATTTTCTCAATGCGCTCTTCCATATGGGCAACAGAGCCCAATGAATTGTCACCATGCTTGAACATATCGAGTCGTGAGGTTTTGCCTTCGAGGCTCTTGACCCTCATCATCAACTCTTAGACAGGCATTCCGTCTACGCGGCCAACTACCGAGTCAATCATATCGACTTTGGAACTAATCTCTTCCAGATGAGATTCCAAGAACCGAACAGTGTTTGGGAGCTTTCTCATATAGAGCATCTTTTCTTCCAACTCAACCAACCGATCGACGTGGGCCTTGCCCATCGTTTTCTTCTCTGCCATTTCCATAATTACTTTTCAAACAGAGCTAACAAAGCTCTGATACCAACTGTCACGATCCGACTTCGTTATCGTTGCAAAGCGATCGTGAGGCACCTGCTCTAACCCGACGAGGAAGTTAGCCAAACGAAAATCGCAGAACGGGTGGCACAATAGGTGCAACCTCTATCACGGGCCTCGTGAAAAGGTTTTCAAAAGAGATAGAAAGAAGGGTTAGACATTTTTTCTTTGAAAGTTATATGATAAGATGCAATCACTAGTAGAAACCGGACTTTTAGTGACGGGCATATGCAGACACCAAATATATTTGGTGTCGGTCAAACGACCATGATTAATACCGGTGTCACTAAAGACATTTAGTGACGGTCACTTTTGGTGACGGGCAAAATCTATCAAAACCCTTTCGTGTCGGTTATGACCGACACCAAAGACCTTTTGTGTCGATCAAAACTGACACTAAAGCCCTTTAGTGTCGGTTTGACCCCTTTTGTGTCGGTCCTAACCGACACCAAAGGCCTTTTGGGCCGCTCATTGGTGTCGGTCATTATGAGTGACACTAAAGACTTTTGGTGACGGTTAAATGTGCCGACATTAAAAATGACCTTTTTAATTTTTAAAAAACAGATTTTTATTGGTCACCACGTATTGTGGGTCACCATTTTCATTTAAACTTTTCGCTTTATTATAATAGGTCACCATTTGTTACCGACATTAAAAGTATCAAAACTTAAATAAATAAAAAAATCTAAGTGACGGTTTATCTATTTCAAGGCAAATAAGAAACAATGCCTTGAAAATGTCGGCAAACCACCAAAAATCATCTCTAAACTCAACAAGCATGATATAACTTCAACCTTAGTTAAATTAATTAAATTTTTGGCAGCATAACAGCGTAACTTTAAGATTACCAAAAAATTTGTGTTAATCCTGTAAATTCCAGAAATGATATATCGAGACTCTAATCAAATTCAACATTATAAGAGACATTGTCTCGCCAGAATGATTTACAAAATAGATATATATATATATAAACTATAATTTAGTAAACAATTAATACAATGTTATAACTTGAGTACAATGGCTATAACTTGATTATAATGCTATAATATATAACCAATATTCAAAATCCTACACTTTAACTAATTGTTATTCGATAATAAATATCTACCTATGAAGTCTGTCCATTCGATTAGTACTCTATCCATATCTTCTTGCGTGTATGGTTTCGTGGAGTTAAACTAAAACATAAAACAATATTTCAAAATTAGTAAACAAAACGTGTCGCAGAATTGGACATAATATTGTTAATGAAATAAAACAAAAACTTACAAGTTTAGTTATTGGGGTGCACGTGTTGGATATCATATTTCGCATGAAGAGTTCGACATAATATCCACACACTATGGATCCCAATTGATGAGGGCACTAGTGACCAAAATTATTAGGCAGTGTTAATAATAATTCC
>JBBMEG010000124.1:0-10141 GCA_037832605.1 Cyclanthera cordifolia
TGGATGAAGTATATGATAGTTTGTTCAACAAAGAGAAAATTAAACATATTACTGGTGGAGCTGAGAGTTCTGGAGAGCGGTTAGTAGTTCAGGGAAGAACACAAGAGAAGAAAAATGGTGGCAATCAGAGAAATCGATCAAAATCCAGAAATAAAAATAAAACTTGCAATTATTGTCAGAAGAAAGGCCATATCATTTCTGAATGCTACAAGTTACAAAATAAGAACAAGAGAACTCCTGCGTGGGGGAGCAGGCCGTTCAGAGACAAGCCATGGACAAAGGTCGCCATCGAGAACACGACGAGGACCATCTCAACTGACTGGCTATAACCGAGGACCTCTCTGTTGTTTTCTCTGCAAAGCCCCCCACAAAGTGATTGAATGTCCTAACCGACCAGCCGTCAATGCTCTGCGAGCATCACTTGAGAAAAAGACAAGGACCGAAGAGGACAACGAAGTTGAGGTGGCGCAATTATGAGCCCTTGAAGAGGAGGAAAGAGAAAATTCTCACTTCGGTGCGCTCAAGTATCTGTCGGCCTTGCCAAAGAGTGTCACTGTGCCAAAGGAGTTATCAAGCAAAGGTCTTATGTATGTCGATGCATGGATAAACCATAAGGCAGTGAGAAGCACTATGGTTGACTCTGGGGCCACCCATAATTTTATGTCCAAAACAGAAGCAAGACGTCTGAATGTAAGCTGGCGTAAGGATGAACGACGGATGAAAGCCGTCAATTCTGCAACCCTACCCGTGTTAAGACTCACGAAGAACGCGAGTGTCAAGCTAGGCGATTGGACATGCATAGCTGACTTTGTGATCGTTAGGATGGATGTCTTTGATGTCAAATTGGGGATGGAGTTCTTGCTCAAGCACAAGGTCATTCCTATACCGCTCACTGAATGTTTAGTCATCACCGGGTCCACCCCCACGACCGTGAAAACCAAGATGAAGCACCCAAGTAGCGTGGCTTGCTGTCGGCCCTTCAAATGAAAACGGGGCCCAACAATACCGAGATACTTGGTCTCGAGTCGAGAAGTCTCCCTCCAAGGACAGAAGATAAAAGTCTATGATGGGGTAGAAATTTCCCGATGAAGCACCCATGCGCGCAAGAGTCCAAGCCTACCCAATGCCTTATGAAATGACCAGTGCGCTGGTTCCCCTACGCAATGCCTTTGAAGTCTTAGCTGAAGAGACGGACCAAGCCGACGTCAAGAGTCCAAGCCTGCAGAAGTTTCTTGAAGACTAGCGAAGCGTGATGGACATTGAAGTTTGGTGGGACCGCAAGAACAAATGGTAAGCCTCGAACAATCACTGAGTTCGAGTATAACTGGTTGACGAGGTCGACAACAGCTTATGTGGGGGAGAATGTCACGGTCTTGCTTGTCCAGTGTGTGTTGCACATGGCCGCATGAACCTCTAGACCCCTTTTCATCATGCTTTTATGTTATTTTATTATTATTGCATGTTATGATAGTTTCCTTCATTTTCTTTTAAGAATTGACTTTTCGCCATTTTCATATGCAATGGCGTCACATTAGTTATGGTCGAAAATGTACTATAGGGGGAACTGACTCCTGCCGTGCCACCAACTTTGTGATTTTCATTTGACTGACTTGCTCGCCGGGTTAAAGCAGGTACCTCACGATTGCTTTGCAATGACAACGAAGTTGGATCGTGACACTAAGCTTCTTAAAACAAAATCAACCAATAACATAACTACCATTACGCCACTGAGTTCTCTCATAATTAATTGCAATATGAAGAAGACGACAAAAAAACAAAAGAAAAAAAATAGTTTTACTTTTACGAACGGTTTATATTTTCAAGTTTAATCCGGGATATTATTAATCATATTGGAATCACGGGAAATTAAAGAACGAATAAAAGTGGGATCCACTATTTAATATACAAATTAAATTTCATAGGAAACTTGACTTTTGAATCTATATATATATTTATTTATTTATATATTTGGCAGCAATATTTTGTTGTTTGCAATGCCATGCACTCTATGTTTGCTCTCTCCAATCTCATTCGTATGGATTAATTAGGAATAAAACGTCAAGTCATGTTTGGCCAGATAGAAAGAAAAAAAGAATGATACAAAAAAAAATAAAAAACAATTAATAATTGATGAACAAAATTCAATGACCAAAAGATGGTAGGAGATTCCTAGCTCCCACCATACCAATAAATGAAAAAGTGAGTACTTTGTTAGCTAACAAATAAAAAGAGAGTGAAATGAGTGTTTGAAAGATAGAGAACAATTATGCTAGGGATGTACTTGAGTCAATTGCATAACAAATTGATAATTTACTAACCATAAAAAAAAATTATTCACCTATTTTAATTACAATTTAAAAAAAAAAATTTATATAAAAAATTGTCATTCATTTTTCAAGAATTTTAATTTTACTCTAGCCGTAGATTAATTATTAAAGACCAGCCGTAGATTAATTGAAGCTATCAACAAACTGATTATGTCTATTAGTTAAACTACTATTCAAAACTATTATAGTTAAACTAATGATTGAAAGCTATCACCTAAACTTATTAAAGCGAGAACATTTTGATTATTTTATATACACAATCTATTTTTCTTTTATATATGAAACATTTCGGAATTTGGTTGTACATGTTTTGTTTTTTTTTTTTTTGACTATGGAATGAAAAATCCTCATTTATTTTATTCAAACCGGTTATAACCAACTATATTTAAATTAAAAATAAATTTTAGTATTAAAAATGACTGCATTAAATCAATTTGCAAATTGATAATAATACCTTTATAAATCTGTACTATTGAATTAAGTTGGGATAAAAATTGAGAAAATGAAATTCATAAAATGAATGGAAGATCATAGAAAAGAAATTTGGTTCTTCTCCTATCTCATAGAAAATTAAGAACAAGTAAATAGTTCTTCGGCGACGAGAGTATCAGCCACAGAGGGAAAATCTGTTGCCTTTGACTGGCAAATGCGACAGAACACAAAAGTGCCGCATTTGTCTAACACTAATACTATAGAGAAGGTGACCTATCGCTTTTTCGCTCTAAAACGGCGATAGAAGCACAATTTTGTCGCATTCGCGTACGGCAAAGGCGATAGAGCCGCTCTCACTATCGCCTTTGGGCGAAGCATTTTTTTTTTGAAATCGCCCAAACACGACAGAGGGAGCTGCTCCATCGCCTTTGCTGTTAATTTCCCCCCAAAACAATTCGAGTGTATAAAAATGATTGGGCTTCGGCGACATAACCACTTGTCTATCGCCAAAGCCCAACAGTTTATTATGTTTAAATGAGCAAAGGTGATAGAGAAGCGGTTCTGTCGTCTTTGCCTTATATTTTCCCCAAAACCAATTTTGGGCAAAAAAATGCTTTAGGTTTTGTTTTAGTTTAGTTGTTAGAATTAGGTTTTGGTTTATAGTTTATTAAATTTAATTTTTGTTTAGGAATTGGTTTTTAGGATAAGATTTTCGTTTATAGTTTAAAGAATTAGGCTTTAGGTTTTGTTTTAGTTTAGTTGTTAGAATTGAGTTTTTGTTTATAGTTTTTGGAATTAGGTTTTAGGTTTTGTTTTAGTTTAGCTTTTAGAATTAAGTTTTTGTTTTTGTTTATCGTTTTTAGAATTAGGTTTTAGGTTTTGTTTTAAGTTTGAATTTAGTTTATAATTTATGGATTAATTAGGAATTAGGTATTCGTTTATTTGTTTTAAGACTATGAGTTAGGTTTTTAGTTTTAATTTTCAGTTCTTAGATATAAATTAATGTAGCACATTCTAATAAATTTGTTTACACGAATCATATGCATGATTGTTCGTTGAAACAACAAAAAGAGTGTGCTACATTAATTTGGGAGAAAATATGAATAAACATTGGGTTAGAAATATGGACAGATTGTCATCTGAATACACCGAAGGTGTTAAACAGTTTTTAGGATTGGCTAAAAATCACGTGAATCTTGTCGGTTTGCTTCGATGTCCTTGTAAGAAAGGCATGAATAATTCATGGCATTCTATCGAAGACGTAGAAAGATATTTGTTGATTCATGGAATGTTACCATTTTATGAGCATTGGGTATATCACGGTGAACCTGTGGATCTATCTAGATAAGAACATCAAAGACGGAGAGAGTTAGACTTTAGCCGAATAGATGATCAACGAACCAATATTCATGAGTCTGTTGATCACAACAATACCGACGCGGACATAATTGAAATGTTAAATGATATCAATCGCGAGAGTATTGAAACAGAAGATGTCGTTGAAAATTACAAGACATTTGAAATTAATAATCTGAGCATTGGTGAAGAAAGCAAGCGAACGAGAAAAATGGATAATATAATGAAGGAAGCGTGCGAACAATTGTTTCCTGGATGTACAAGATTCACTTCGTTACACTTTTGGTCAAGCTTATGTACTTGAAGGTCACTAACAAGTGGAGTGACAAATCATTCGATGAGTTATTAAGGTTCTTGAACAATGCATCTTCTAAAGTTAATATGCGCATAGCTGGTTCGTTTTACGAAGCAAAACGTAAATTGCGTGATTTAGGATTAACTTACGATGCAATTCACGCATGCAAGTACGATTGCATACTTTATAGGAATGAGTATAAAGATCTTGATCAGTGTCGGATATGTGATGAGTCTCGGTATAAGGTTACACATAAAGGGACAAAAATTATGCATTAAGTGTTGTGTCATTCCCCATTAATTCCAAGACTTAGGCGAATGTTTGCGAAACAAAATGCTTCATATATGAGATGCTTCATAAGGATGGAAACATTTAGATCGAGAATTTCCTGACTTCGCTTTAGATGCTCGAAATGTACACCTTGGATTATCTTCCGACGAATTCAGCCCCTTGCGTATTCTGTTTGGCTAGTGAAAATTGTACCGTACAATCTTCCACGGTGGAAATGCATGAAGGAAACAAATTTCATCATATCTTTGCTCATTCCTGGCCGAAATCTCCTAGGAAAGAGATTGATGTTTACTTACATCCTTTAATTGAAGAATTGAATGTATTATGGAGTTAAGGGGTTCTCGCGTACGACCCTTTCAAAGAAGAAGTATCCAAACTCAATGTTGTTATCTTATGGACTATAAATGATTTCCCAACTTACAGCGATTTATCGGGATGGAGTACAAAAGGCTATCAAGCATGCCCTGTTTGTAAGGAATAAACGTCGAGTGTTCGAATTAGAGGAAAATTTTCTTATACCAGGCATCGACGTTACCTACCGATGAACCATTCTTGGTGTAAAAGTAAGCTTTTTAATGAGAGTCTGAACTTTTCGAACCTCCTAAATCTTGAGATGGGGAAGAGATTTTAGACCAACTAAGTACCATTAATTTTCTAGTTTTAAGTAAACATCCATCAAAACAAATGGAAGAAAAGGAAACAAAGCTCAGATAACAATTGGAGGAAGAAAGGTATATTCTTCGAGCTACCATACTAGTCAAAAGTATTAATACGACATAAGTTAGACGTGATGCACATTGAAAACAAATGTGTGCGACAACTTGCTTGGAACCATATTGAATATTGAAGGAAAGAATAAGACACGTTTAATGCTCGATTGGACTTGCAAGATCTTAAAATACGAAGATATTTACACTTAAAGAGGTTAGGTGACAAGCTAGTGAAGCCGCACGTCACTTATACTCTAACAAGTCAAGAGAGTTGGAATTTTTAAACTTCATAAAATCAGTTATATTTCCTGATGGATTTGGATCAAACATTTCTCAATGTGTCAGTTTGAATGAAGGAAAGTTGAATGTTTTGAAAACACACGACTGCCACATTTTGCTACAACAACTAATCTCTGTTGGTGTTCGAAAATATTTAGCGATTGATGTAAGTACTACTATTACTGAGTTTTGTGGGTACTTCTCAGTTTTGTGTTTGAAGACATTACATGTAACTGAGTTGGATCACCTACAAAATGACATAATAATAACTCTTTGCAAATTGGAAAAAATCTTCCCACTAGCATTTTTCAACGTAATGGTTCACTTGGTTGTTCACTTTGCGGTATGAATGTAAGGTTGTTGGGCCAGTTAACTACAGTTGGATGTACCCTTTTGAAAGAAGTTGAGGTACTCTTAAGGCTCATGTGAGAAACAAAGCGAGGGTAGAAGGTTCTATAGCAGAAGAATATGTGATGAATGAGTTTTTAAACTACTGTTCGTCTTATTTTAGCGACATGGAGACTAGGATAAATGAAACGGATAGGAATGAAGATACTAATCCGAACATCGAAATATTTGGTGAGTATGAGGTCTACAGAAAAAATGTCCGTCCATTATGCATGGCAGCAAATATGACGTTGAATCCATTGGATAAGAAGAGGATGCATTGGTATATTCTAAATAATTACGATGAAATATGTAATTATTTACTCCAACATCTACAATTGATTAGACCAACTATTCGAACATCTGATGAACTATATAAAAAACACGAACAAGAGTTTCCTTAGTGGTTTAGAAAAGAAGTCCTTGAATTGCGAAAGAATGGCAATAAGTGTAATGATTTATACGTAATGGGTATAGGCCCTAATTCACTTTACCGCTCGTATACAACTTGTATAGTGAATAAAGTTGTTATAATATAATAACGAATGTTGTTGGTCATGTTACAAAAAATAGCGGCATAATGGTTGAAGGTGAAGGTGATAGTTTTGATGGCTCGAACAACTTTTATGGTGTACTTACTGAAGTCTTGGAAGCTTCATTCGTGAGTGCGAGAAAAGTGATGATGTTCAGATGTGACTGGTTCAACACAGAAAAAAGTAAAGAAAGATATCGAAGTCATTTTGGGATAAGAACGATCAATACATCATAATACTAGTTTAAAAATGAGTCATTCATCCTAGCTACCCAAGCGAAACAAATTTTCTATATAGACGATCCGAAACATGGAAAATATTAGAAAGTTGTGCAGTTAGTCTCCAATAAAAGTTTGTGGGATGTCCTTGAGATGAAAAATAATGAAGTTGGAGAAGGACTAATTGATGAACCCGAATGCATAGTAATTGAAGACAGAAATAGAGTCGACGAGTATTTAGAAGACAATTTTATATGTCGGTTCGATGTTGAGCCAACAATAATTGAGCAATCTGGGAATGATGATGAAGAAGATGATAATAAATTCATTAATGACGAAGACTAGGATGATGACATCAATAGTAATGATAAAGATTAAGTGTTAGTTTAATTGTTTATTTCATTTTTTAAACATTACTTATGAAAATACTACTTATAATAATTGCAGGTTATCAATATGCCTAAGACATCGAGACATCTTACTGACTCGGTTTTTAACAAGATCGAAGGTAGTACGGAGCTTCATTACGTATCTATGACAGCCGCTACTCAAGCTGGTACTCATGCTGAAGGTAATATCGAATTCTTATAAAGTTTTATATATGACGTTAAAATGTTCCAATCTCATAGTTTATTTTCTAGATGTAGGTAGTAGTAGCAGTAGTACTACCCGATATCAAGGCCCGTAGAAGGGTGAAAACTTGAACAAAATGGTCGCTAATGAGGGGCAGATGAAAGTACAGTTCAGTGAAGAAAACAAGAAAGTTGTTGGAAAGAATGCCAATGCGTTAAGCAACCAGGTCGGAGTACTGGTTCGACAGTCCTTTCCCGTGAGGGCAGCTGATTGGTCGCGAATCACTCTGGCGGAAAAGGAGTTCGTTAAACAAAACCTCCTGGTAATGAATCCTTTCATTTACATTTAAGTATTTCTATGTACTTACTGATACTAATTTCATGTGTTTACACCCATTGACAAACTCACTTCGACCTCGATTTGGATAATAAGCTCGTAAATGATGTAATCGAGGAGCTGATGAAATTCCGATTGAAGGATCATAGATACACCTTATACACACATTACTGGTAAGTTATATACTTAAATATATCTATTTTAATTATTATGTAATCTTTTTAGTAAATGAAGTTAACTTTTTTCCTTTTCTTTTAGTAAACAACAAGTGGAAGATATAATGAATAGACCCCATTGTACTGTCAGCGACATCGAAGACTAGCACTACTTGGGCAACAAGTGGGCGTCTCAACAATGGGCAGCCAAACAAGAACGGGGAGTTAAAGCAAGAGCCGCCTTACCATACAACCATCAAGTCGTGCCTATATTCTTCGTATCTATTATCGAAGAGGTATGAACCTATTATTTCTTTCCTAATACGTATTCATAATTGATTTCTTCAATATTAACTTCATAATAAATATCATTTTCTAATTTAGAGAGTGGCTACTGGACAGGATCTTATTGGTCTCGTCAATGCGTTCAAGGCATTTCGTTGCAAGGAAGCAAATGGTTAACGACGAAGCAAGGGAGAGATATGTAAGTTATGAACTTAATTATTAAGTTAAAGTAATTTTATTTCAGGGGTGCCTCTAACATAAAGTTACTTCTTTTATTATGAAGAAGAAGATGGATGCATTAAGAGAATCATCCATTGCATCAGGGACCCCATTAACACACAGGAAACAATATGTGAAACTGTGTTAGGAAGGCGAGCAGAGGGCATAAGAGGCATGACGTACTTGCTCCCTAAGAAACGAGGAAGAACATCTTCTTCCTCTTCAGCTAGTAGTGCGTCTCAACGAGATTCTGAAACTGAGAGGATCTTATTAGAGAACATGCAACTAAAGGAATAGGTCAAGGAGTTGACCGAAAACCAGGCCTTGATAATGGCCAACCAAGAAAGGATGAAGGTCGCACTAGAGGCAATGTAGAGGATGCTCGGGGGTGGGGGCGGAGGCGGTGCCGGACAATCTCAGTGAAAGGTACACAATATTCCAAACTTAACTTAATTTTCTTTTCATATAAGTCTTAAGAATGATGGCTATCTTGTAGCAAAGTTAGCCTTCATTCGAACATCGTTTGTATGTATTATGTGCGTCGTGGCTATCCTGCAGTATAGATAGCCACTAATTGAAATTGAACTGCTTTTGACAGGTTTTATTTTCAGTAACATGAAAATACGGAGTTATGCTACCCGATTTTCTTTAAAATTCAATTCCTTAAGTTTTTTCAAACTATAATTCAAATTCTTGTCTATTGCAGAGATACGATGAGTTCGTCAAATTAGCACGAGGAAGGACCCGTTCGACCTCTACCAATTCACCATTCTCTATAGGGATAGTTCTTCTTCTTTAGGTTAGGGTCGTTCTATATTTTTCCCATCATTGTTTCTGTTATTAACATTATATTAAGATTTTGTTATTATGTAATGAATTTTATTTACTTCTATATGAATTCTACATTTTAATATTAATGTTTTAGAATTTGTTTTTATAATTTCAATTTCAAATGACTCAAACATTTCCAATTAAAGACATAATTTTCAAGGATTTGCAACAATTAGAAACCATTTAAAAATATTCAACAATAAAAAAACAGAGAGCAAATGCGACGGAGATTACCTCTGTCGCAGTTCCCTCCTAAATGCAGTTCTGTCGCATTTGCAGTCTACACCGACATAATAATACTCTGTCGCTGGTGGTAGGCAAAGGCAATAGAGGTGATCTCTGTCGCCTTTGCCTTCTTCGCCGATAGAGAGAAATTATGTTGCTTGTGAGAGCAAATCGGACGAAAGCAAAGTCTTCGTTGCATTTGGCTTCACCGACGGGGCAAATGCGACGAAACTTGCGACGAAAGAAATTCTGCCGCCGAAGCTAAATGCAATGGAATTTGACCCTTTCGACGACAGAATGCTCCGACGCCAAAGGGGTCATTCCTTCTAGTGAAATAAATGATTTTGTCTCGCTAGTTTGGTGAAGTTGAGTACCGTGCAATGACTGTTGCTACTTGTGAGTTAAAATGGTTGAAATCATTATTAATTCCTATTGGGTTATGCATCCACACAACCTATGACACTAGTTGATTGATACTTTATCAAAAGCGGTTGGAAAACAACTATTTTGATTTTTACTTGACAAGCTGAATATTTGTTACTTACATAATACATTTTCTATGATTACATATAAATTTAGTATTTAAATATTAATAGATATTCCTTAAGTTTCGGTAGTAGATTTTCTAAGATTTGATATTAATTATAATATATATTTGTAGAAAATAAATAAAAAATGACAAGTATTTT
>JBBMEG010000125.1:0-10138 GCA_037832605.1 Cyclanthera cordifolia
CCTTTTATATAAGGACAAAAGAGTTGCCAGAAATTACAGAAATGCCCCTGGCCCCAAAATTACTATTTTACCCCTCTAAATTTCAAATTTCAACTTCGAAACCCTCAAATAAATTAAAAGAAAAAAAGTTTCTTTAAACTTAAACACAAAACCAACAACTCCCGGGATCCCCGGTAAGCCAAAGAAAAGTTAACTGACCTCGAAACGGAATAGAAAAAGTCGGGCTGTCACAAGACATGTTTAGCATAGGTTTCAACATTACTTTATCGCTTTTCCAGGTACCCTTGAACGTTGTTTTTTTTTTTTATTTAAATGGTTTCAATAAATGCAAATGATATTTCAACATGTCTCGACGAGTTTACTTAAACGTTTAAATAATGCATAAGAGGTTAAGGCCCCGGGTTTGATTTCGTGTCGGGTCGGGTCCTTACACTCTTGGAAAAAGCTTGCCCTCTGCCTAGTGAACTTTAACACGAAACTTATTGGTCATTGAATGAATTGAACTTAATTACAAATTTAATTGGGCTAGCAAAAATGTTGAAGATTCTAGAATAAGAAGATTTTCGAAATTTCTCCTATGAAAATGTAAACTTTATTAGAAGAAAACAAAAAATTGCATGACAACAGGTTAATGCCCAAGCAATTCGAAGAAGGGCTAAAAGGTACTGTTGTACAATTCAACATTGAAACTTTTTCCTCAAATATGTAATGTAAATGGTCAAAGACCTTTTATAGTTTTTTAGATATTTAAGCCTGTTAGAATTAATAATCCATTGGACCAAAGCGAGTTTACTCTTAATGGTCATTAGGGGTGATTTAGGTTCAGTTTTAATTGGTTGTTTTGTGTCAAAGTGATAACCAAACCAATAACTTCGATTTTCAATAATTGAGTCCGAACCAATGTCCAATAAAAGATAAAACTATTGGTTTGATTTGATTTCAATTCGGTTTGGTTTTGGTCCGGTTTTTTATTTTCATTCCAATAAAAAAAATTGATTTATTTTTCAATTTTTTTGTCTCATTTTTCAATTTGATTTTTGATTTATTCTAAAGACTTTCATTTTACCAACAAAAAACAATAATTTTTATAATTATCACAATATTTACAATACTTTTACAACATATTTTACATTTCAATTGGTTCTTCCATCAAATTTAAATACCAACATTTTTTTTTCTTATTATAATTTATATATTCGGTTCGATTTGATATTTTATTGGTCCTTTCAGCAAACCAAAATCAAACCGATATAGTTCGGTTTTGTAAAATATCAAACTAAATGATCCAAATTGTTTCACAAAACCAAAACCGATCTATTGAATTGGTTTGGCTAGGTTCGATTTTGTCGATTTTTTTTTCTTTCACCTTAACGGTCATCGGCTAAAGCATTACGGGGAAAAAAAGTTTAGAAATTGGAACTCTTCTTAGCTATTCACCACCGATTGAGAAAGGATAGCTGAAGCAATCTGGTTTTAATTACAATTGTTATTATTATTTCGAGAGGTTCGCCAGGTCAATACACGATTATGTGTAAATAGGTATGAATAAATTTGATTTTTTTTTTTGTGATAGAGATGCTTGATTTTCTTTAGGATAGATTAGTTAGATTGGTTTTTTTAATGCATTCCAAAAAGAAAAGAAAAAGAAAAAAAAAAGAGAGAGAAGCAACAATCAATTTTGTTTTGAGAAAAGGAAAAGGACTCGAAGAAGTGGTAGAGTTAGAATGTCAGCAGGTTAGAAAAATTCTGTAAAGAAATCATTGCTAGCAATTAATCAATTAAATCGATTCAAGGAGTCGCTAGTTCTTAGTTCTAATTAAAATGTCATTTTTTAAATGATCTTGTTTTGTGAAGAAGAAGAGATGAAATGACACGAAAATTGCAGTGTTGAAAGTAAAACGACATAAACTTTCGACTTCCGCCTTTAAATAGAGCATCTGAGCAAAACCTCAATCACACTTTAATCGATCTCAATTTTTTTTTCATAAAAAATATGCATCTCTCTCTTTATTTTTCCAAAAGCTCTTTCGACTCTCAAGATCAAACCCTAACCATTAAATAGCTAGAACAGAAAGCGACAAAGTTCTTGTTGTAGCCTTTGTGGCTAAGAAGACTTCAAACAAAGTTCCTGCCATAAGTGAGACAAAGGGGGAAGCTTTAAGAACATCAATGTGGAAGTGGAAGAAATAGTAACCTCTATGATTGCTGGAGTGATCTCGAAGTTTCTAATACTGTCGAGATGGAGGTTGAAATGGAGGTAACAAAACCATAAAATGAAATTGATGCAGTTATTGTACAGGGTGAAGAGGAGACATTTGAAGAGAAAACATGTGATCAAGAAGAGATGATTGTTGTTGTAAGCCAAAAATATCCCGGAATACTCGGAAAAGGTTAGGGCCCACCAAAGGACCGACCAAGCCAACGCCGACCCCCGGGAGTCGGCCAAATGGAGGCCTTGACCCCTAGGGGGTCAGCCAAGTCTATGTCGACCCCCCGGGGGATGGTTGCGCCATTGCCGACTTCCCGAGGGTCGGCCATGCCAATTTCTGACTCGCGGGGGTCGGCCTTGCCATTGCCAACCCCACAAGTGTTACGCATGTATTCATACCTGCCTTAATGACGGACGTTTCTAACGGCCGGCCATTAAGCCGCCCATAAGTGAGCTGCAGCAGTTACGAAACCGACTGTTATATGTAGTCATTCCATTCTCCATTCCAAGAGGAATCTTAAGCTAAACCACGCTAAGTATTCTTGTGTCATTCTTAGTTCTCTAAATTATTCTCCTAAATCTCCTACTGACTTACGCATCAAAGGTCCTATGGCTCACACCACACCGATGTGTCCTAATTTGTGATTTTTTGCAGGATTTTTCGTCCTCAATTAAACAAATCTTATTGTGGATATCCGTTGACCATTTTTCAGCATCAACAGTTGGCTGCGTTTGTGGGGATGATACAGTGTTCTACCTGAAAGCTAAATTCCAAACACATTTTCCTATAAAAAATGTAGAACGTTGGGAACGGCCACCACCACGGTGTCGAAGGAGAATTAGACGTCGAGCACGCTTCGAGGAGAATTGCCTGCAGTGGACATGACAACGTTCGTGTTGAAAAACACCCGGATTCTGAGGGAGCGGTAACCAGGCAAGAAGCGAAGCGTGGGGGCCCAAACTTTACAACTTTGGAGGAACAAGTGCAAGGAATGGCGGAGAGTTTGAGTCGCCTGGTGGATTTGCTCCAACAACCTCCTCTGGCTTAGACAACTGTTGTTGGAGACCACCAGGCACTCAGGAGGCAGCGCGGCGACAACCAGCCAAGAAAAAGGCTGCGGCAAAGAAGTCTGCATCGTTGGTTCGGGACCCTACCAAAGGAAAAGCTCCAACTACGGATGTGCCGAAAAAAGGCTCATTCCCGACACCGAAGACCGATCTAACGACTTCGACTTGGCGATAATGATCGGAGGAAGGAGCACTCGTTTCACCAGAGGATCGGATCCAGAGTTGAGGAGACTTCTCGGATGTAGTCAGTCAGAAGTAACCAATCGCGGAGTACCACGCGAGGGTCATCCACCCCACATCCCTCGAAAACTCCAAGTGCTCGGACGCCGGGATAAGCCTTAGGAGTGGATCTCAAGGATGTGCACAACCAACACCAAATAGAGGCGGGGCTCGGTGCAACCGAGGATCAACCTTGGTTGGCTCAGCTTCATCTCCTCCAAAATTAGTTGGGGAGCATGAAAAAGGCGCAGGACCAAGACATACTAGACCTGGACAGTTTTGTCGACCAAGTCGACCCTCCCTTCACTGATGAAATCACGGAGGAGTCCATCCCGACAAAGTTCAAACTCCCTACAATCAAGGGGTATGGCGAATCTACAGATCCTGTAGAGCACCTGGATTCCTATCGGGCATGGATGGAACTCCATGGAGTCCGAGATGTGATCAAGTGCCGAGTGTTTCCATTTACGCTCACAGGACCAACTCGAAGATGGTTCAGACAGCTCAAGTGTAAGTCCATTGCCTCATTCAGAAAGCTCGCTGAGCTTTCGTCACCCAATTCCTGGGAGGGCGAGATCATTAAAAACCGATCACCCTTCGAGAATATATTCCACGCTTCAACAACGAGGCCCTGCAAGTCAAACAGTAGTTCGACAGCACGCCTCTCGCAGCAATCATGGCTGGACTCAAGGATGAAAAGTTCTTGTGGTCGCTAAAGAAAAAGGCTCCGCTCACGTATGTCGAGCTGCTAACCAAAGCGCAAAAGTAAATGAGTGTAAGGGAGCTGGTCAACTCCCTAGGAGGCACCAAATGAAGGCGTTCCATTCCGGAGGGTGAGAAGTCAATCAGCCGCTGCGAGGCTGACTACAAGGAGTCGCAAAAGCGAAGGGTGGAAGAACGTCGAGTGAAAAAATAGAAGAAAGAACAATAGGGGGTACCACCTAGCCGGTTTGAGAAGTACACTCTTACGACGGTTCCCATAGAGCATATCTTGACGAAGATCCAAGGTAAGGATGAGCTGAAATGGCAAAGCCGAATTAAGGCAGGACCAACAAAAGAAATAGGAGCAAGTACTGCCTATTTCACAGCGATCACGCCCATGCTACCTCGGACTTCTACGATTTGATGGAGTCTATAGAGTCCCTAATCTGAAGAGGACGACTAGACAAGTACGTAAAAGAGAGTGGAAAACGTCCGAGTCCCCGGGTAAGAAAAGGAGAGGCGAAAAGTCACCACCACCACCAGAAATAAGAACCATCATCGGAGGACCAGCTGGAGGGGAGTCCAACCGAAGTCGGAAGGAAAAAGTGAGACAAGCCAGAGGCCTGCTAAGGGGTGAGGAAGTGCGGATAATGGCAGCAGTGGACGAGTAACTTAGCTTCACTACCGGTGAAGCTGCAGCATTACACCAGCCGCACAACGATGCCTTAGTGGTGTCCTTGACCGTCTCCAACATTCGGGTCAGAAGGATCCTCATCGACGAAGACAGTTCGGTGGATGTGCTATCGCTAAAGGCTTACGATGCCATTAAGTTGGGAAGAGAAAGGCTCAAGCCGAACTCGAGGCTCCTAGTCGGGTTTGATGGGAACACTTTGATTCCTGAAGGATCAGTCGAGCTCCCGATAACTTTTGGTGAAGGGGACAACATAATCCTACAGTTCGTCAATGTCTTGGAGGTGAACGATAACTTCGCCTACAATGCAATACTGGGAAGACCCACGATCCATGGGCTAAGGGCGGTAGCGTTAATTTACCACCAGGTGATAAAGTTCCCTACTCTTATTGGGCTGGGGCAAGTTAGAGGAGAACATCTAACCTCTAGGGAGTGCTACCACACAGCCTTACGGGGAGTGGTAGGAGTTACTGAAATAAAGAACTGTTGAAAAAGGGCCAGTGTCAGGTGAGGCTGTCCAAGGAACAGCACCTGTAAGGGTACAAATCCACCAAGTACCTAGGTCCCAAAACGCCAAAGCTGTTGCTTTGGAAAAGTTAGATGCCGCCTATGAAACCAAGGTGGTCAAGACCGTGCTGGTAGAGATCCTAGACAAGTCTAGCTTCCACGCCAACCTGATGTACGCAATTAGCGAGGCAACACGAATCTCGCCTGCAACGATAAGATCCTCCATCTTTGGAGTGCTCAAACACTTGAAAAATACTTTCAATAGATTGTAATTCAAGTCGTTAATGAAAAAAAGTAAAAATGTTATTTTCTTATTCTTTCAAAAAAGCTATCTTCTTTAAGTATATTGATTTTGTTTCATAAACTTAAATTTGGGGTATGCAAGATAGAGAAATAATCCGACTATTATTCATTCAAAGTCAATTTTTTTTTCTGGGTTACAATCTAGAAGAAAGAATTAAAGACTGCAAAGTAAAATGCTTCAAGTTAAAGGAAAGCAATGAAAAAGGCATCAAGGCCCTCAAGAGCACGCCTACTGGAAGTTGGTCAGTTGAGTCCGGCTTTGGCATGAGCTGTCCTACCTGGAAGGGCCTGACTTTTTTCAGGTATGCCTTAGAAGATGCGAGAGTCGTTGCAAGCGGCTTGAGCTGGATTACTTGGAAGTCCAAATTCGAATGCTGGCAAGGAAGGGTCGGCGACTTTTTCCACAGTGCTGGAAAAAAAAGATAAAAAAAGAGGAAGGAGGTTGCCATAGTTAACTCCCTTCTGAATTCGGTCCAGAGCCCAGCCAATGGTAGCCTCACCGACATTGTTCTCCAAAATTACAAAGGTAGGAGAGCCTTTCACAAGGTTAGCCAAGTAGGGAGCATTATTTAGCTTCCCTTCAGCAGAAGCCAACTCTCGTCGAAGGCGAGCGATAGTGGACAAGTCTTCTTGGCTCGCGGGACAACAAGACTTTGGGCTGCTTCGTGGGAAGTCTAAAAGTAGACTAAGGAAACCTCGGTGAGCTTCTGGAGCCCGTGCCACCTCTCACTTAAGCTTGTCAGAGCCAGTTGACAAAGAAGAACGCGTGTGACGCAAGTCCTGAGAAAGGTGACGGGAAGCCGAGGCAAAGTGTATGAAGACCTGCAAATACCAATGTAACAAGTTAATATGCGTACTTAAATCAACATATAACTGTAAGTGAGGTTGTCATACCTCGTGCATCAGACGGGTCCCTTCCTTCAAAACATGAAGGCGTCTCCTAAGGGAAACGGAGCTGAAGAAGATCCACTTCACTCTGCAAGTTTGAGGCTAAGGTCTTTTTCTCTTGCGGATCCAAAATAGGATGGTCCAACCCTGACAAAAGGTACGAGCCGGAGAAGGGACGTGGTCAAATTCAAGGCTGGGTCCGTCAAACTCCGAATCCGACCTAACTTTCAAGTCCTCTAGGACTTGAGGAAAAGAAAGCTCACTGTCCTCACCAGCGGGAATAGGGCAGTCCTCCGAAGTAAGGTCCACTGTGTCATCGGTTGTAGGCCTAGTGAGGGAGTGACAAGTCTGGCGGGTTACTACATCAAAGGCGCGCCTCGGCGAAGGCTCGTAGTCCATGGCGGCTAAACATGGGTAAAAAGCGATAGCCTACATTTCTAGTATTCAAACCATGCTAAATTAAAAAATGAGCTGAATACTTGGGGAAGATCCCTCCTGTGGGGCAGACGAATCTGAATCACAGTCAGCTGGCATTGCTGAATCTGGAAGAAGGTTGTAAAGCGCTAACGAGTCTATGGTCAGGTATTGCACTGCGAGTGACCTCCTCAGGGTAGATCATAACGACCTCGTAGGACTTCATTACCTCAGAGCGGGGACTTAGCTTTCTGTACACTGGAAACAACACAAAAAATGTAAGTATGGTGCCAAAAGATAGACAAGCCAAGGCTAAAGAAAGAATATTGTATGTTCCAAAAGCGGTGGGAATTGCCAGTGAAGCTTCGGAGCCTGGAGCTGCCCAAGGTCCTCTAGCGAAGAACCACCATTTCTTCCACCCCTTCTCAAAATTGAGGCATGCCACCAAAGGAGAAAGTTTGCTTCTGTGAGTAAGGTAGCAGCCCACCGTGACGTTAGGATGCTGGCAGAAGCGGTAAAGTGAAAGAAGGTCTCTAGCGCTTAAGGAACCCTCAAGTCGATTTAGACCCAAGGATGTGAACGTCGAAGAAGACTTTCCAAGCATTGGGTGTCAGCTGCACTGGAGCCAACCCGGATATACCTAAGAACTCTTGAAAATAGAGGGTATAAAGGGTACTAGTCGAACTCCTCTATCAAACATGGTGGTGTAAAGGGCCACTTCGCCTGGAGGAGGTTAGGTATCCTCCGAAGCCAACGAAGCCGAAGGGTGATCTTGGCAAGAATAAGGTACTATGTCCTAAGGTGATCTAAGTCCTTTTGAGTTAAAACGGATGCGACCATCTGAGATCTCAATCCTACTGCCAGGGCTTTTCGCCGAGTCCTCTTAAGAGAGAAGGTAGCCCGAAGGTGGAGGGACTCGGTCTCGTAATCAGATGAAGGGTCAATGACAACAAAAGTAAATACAATATTCTTATAGTGAAGATTAGGAAAAAGGCAAGTCTCTAAAAAAGAGAGCCTAAGTAACCTGTGAATTTCAAAAAGCGACTAAACGAGAGAGACTTTTATGAAAAGTGCCTAAGTATCCTAAAAGTTTCAAAAAAGGGTTGAACGGGCTAGACTTATATAAAAAGTTCCTTAGTAGCCTACAGATTTCGAAAAACAGTTAAACGGGCAAAACTTTGATAAGAGTGCCTAAATAGCCTAAAAATTTCTAAAAGAAGTCAAACGAACAAGACTTTTATGAAAAGTGCATAAGTAGCATACAAATTCGAAAAGTACTCTAACGGGAAATTCTTTGAAAAAAGAGCCTAAACAATCCAAAAAATTCGGACATACATGCATGAAAGGCAAAAAATTGAAAAAATGCCCAAGTAAAGGTGGAACTTTCGAAAATACGCCTAGTCGCTAGCATAAAGTCGGAAAAAGGAGGATACGTACCGAAAGGGCGAGGCACGGTGGATGATTTCAAAAAATCCAAAACGCAAAGTGAGTCTCCTCCCGCACTTTAAAAAAATCAAAAATTTTAGCCAGTGAGAGGCCATTTTCTGCCAAAGTAGGGTAAAAAGGAGGGTGAAGTTATGGAAGGGAGTTTTTATGGAAATGATAAGTTACGTAAAATCTCTTTGGGTAAATATTTTCCTTTAGAGAGAAGTGAATTTTTCTTTGGATATAAATATTATCTTGGAAAAGATATTCTTTGAAACAAGAATATGGCCTTGTTAATATTATTGTTATAAAAATAAACATTTTCATAATCTTAAAAAGTATTATTTTTTGGATATTTTTTAGAAAAAGGTATTCTTAAAAATAATATGGCCTAAGTAAATTTCAAGAAAAATACTTCTATAAGATGACTCTTAAACATCTCGAAACATTGGGAAAAGCAATTAGCTAAACTACTCTTCAAAATCCGACGATGTTGGAGGCTCGAAAATAAAGAATGAGAGTATTGTTGTAAGCCAAAAATATCCCGGAATACTCATAAAAGGATAGGGCCCACCCGAGGGCCAACCGAGCACATGGCGACCCCACGCGGGTCGGCCAAATGGAGGCCTTGAACCTGAGGGGTCGACCACGTCCATTTCCGACCCTCCGGGGGCCAGCCGCGCCATTACCGACCCCGTAAGGGTCGGTCAAGCCATTGGTGACCCCCTGGGTGTCAGCCACGCCATTGTTGAACCCCGGAGGTCAGCCACGCCATTGCCAACCCTCTAGGGGTCGACCATGCCAATACCGACCCCTTGGAAGTTGGCCACGCCAATTGCTGACCCCACGAGATCGGCCACGCCATTGCCGACCCCCCGGGTGTCGGCCACGCCCATTGCTGAGCCCCCGATTGTCGGCCAGGCCATTGTCGAGCCTCCAGAGGTCGGCTACGCTATTGCCAACCCCTCGGGTTCGGGTACGCCCATTATCGACCCCCTGGGGGTCGGCTAAAGTGGAGGTTGTAACTCCTAAGGGGTCGGCCAAGTCCGTGCCGATCCCCCGATGGATGGCCAAGCAAGTCCGACTCCTCTAGGGGGTCATCCAAGGACAGCCTCGACCCCCGTGGGTCGGCCCTTGCAGCCTCACCTCTCTCGAGTCCGGCAAAAGAAGGTGAACACCCCTTAGGGGAAAGCTGTGTAGGTCAGGACTCTCCGAAGAGTCGACCGAGTCCAAGTAACAACTAGATCTAACAATGCTTATATTTGGAACACCTTCGTCAAAACAAACCTCATGCCGACAATTCATGATACCATGCTAACAATAAGCACATGTTTGTTGATTTTATGCAATAATGGATGAATTGACTCTGAGATTCAAAAGAGAGTAAGCACAAAGATAGGTAAGATTTTCTTTCCAAGATTCATTACAGCATTGTGTATATGAGAAGGGTTGAACCATTTGATGAGGACAAGAAGCTGATGAAACCAATGCCAACTTCAGTTCAATTCTTCCCGAGTGAAGAATACCCTTGAACTTTCTCGTTGTTACTGTTGTTGAATGATTTCTTGTTGATGTTAGGAGTTTTTTTTTTTTTTAGGCTTGTTAGTTGTCTACTTCCTCGAAGGAAGTTACTTTTTGTGTTGATGCCGAAAATTGGTCAACGGTCTATCCACAGTACTATTTGTTTAGTAGAGGACGAAAGGCCTGCAAAA
>JBBMEG010000126.1:0-10137 GCA_037832605.1 Cyclanthera cordifolia
ACTAGGGTTTGGGAGGAGTGTGTAGGACGAACCTCGAACGAACTTAAGTTCAAATCATGAATTAACAACTTTTGAACCAAAACCCTAAAAAACTCGGCAAAATCTATGGGTAAGAGAGTTTAAAATAAAAGTTCGTCAAACTAGGGTTTTGTAGGAATATATAGGACAAACATCAATGAACATTAAATCAAATCATGAATTAACCACTTTTGAACAAAAACCCTAAAAAACTCGCATAAATCTATGGGTAAGAGAGTTTAAAATAAAAGTTCGTCGAACTAGAGTTTTGTAGGAATATGTAGGACAAACATTGGACGAAATTATGTTCAAATCATGAATTAACAACTTTTGAACAAAAACCCTAAAAAACTTGCATAAATCTATGGGTAAGAGAATTAAAAATAAAATTTCGTCGAACTAGGGTTTTGGAAAAGTGTGTACGACAAATATCTAACGAACTTAAGACCAAATCATGAACTAACCAGTATTAAACCAAAAACCCTAAGAAACTCGCATAAATCTATGGGTAAGAGAATTAAAAATAAAAGTTCGTCGAACTAGGGTTTGGGAGAAGTGTGTAGGACAAACATCGGACGAACTTAAGTTCAAATAATGAATTAACCACTTTTGAACAAAAAACCTAAAAAACTCGCATAAATCTAAGGGTAAGAGAATTAAAAATAAAAATTCGTCACACTATAGTTTTGGAAGAGTGTGTAGAACAATCATTGAACGAACTTAAGACCAAATCATGAATTAACCACTTTGGAACCAAAAACCTAAAAAACATACATAAATCTATGGGTAAGAGAATTAAAAAATAAAAGTTCGTCGAACTAGGGTTTTGGAGGAGTGTGTAGAACAAACATCAGACGAACTGTGCTGTAAGGTGTGTATAGGACGAAATTCGAACGAACTTAAGACCAAATCATGAATTAACCACTTTTAAACCAAAACCGTAAAAAACTCGCATAAATCTATAAGTAAGAGAATTAAAAATAAAAGTTCGTCGAACTAGGGTTTGGGAGGAGTGTGTAGGACGAACATTGGACAAACTTTAGACCAAATCATGAATTAACTACTTTTGAACCAAAAACCTAAAAAAGTCGCATAAATCTATGGGGAAGATAATTTAAAATAAAAGTTTGTCAAACTAGGGTTTTGTAGGAATGTGTAGGACAAACATCGGACGAACTTAAGTTCAAATCATGAAATTCACCACTTTTGAACAAAAATCCTAAAAAACATGCATAAATCTATGGGTAAGAGAATTAAAAGTATAATTTCGTCGAACTAGGGTTTTGGAGAAGTGTGTAGGACGAACATCGGACGAACTTTAGTTAAAATCATGAATTAACCACTTTTGAACAAAAAACCTAAAAAACTCGCATAAAGCTATGGGTAAGAGAATTAAAAAGAAAAATTCGTTGAACTAGGGTTTTGGAGGAGTGTGTAGAACAATCATTGAACGAACTTAAGACCAAATCATGAATTAACCACTTTGGAAGAAAAAGCCTAAAAAACTCACAAAAATATATGGGTAAGAGAATTAAAAAAATAAAAGTTTGCCGTACTAGGGTTTTGGAGTAGCGTGTAAGACAAACATCAGACGAACTATGGTTTGAATGGTTTCTATAGGACGAACTTTGAAAGAACTTAAGACCAAACCATGAATTAAAGACTTTTAAACCAAGAGCATAAAAAACTCGCATAAATCTATGGGTAAGAGAATTAAAAATAAAAGTTCTCGAACTAGGGTTTGGGAGGAGTGTGTAGGACGAACATCGGACGAACTTCAGACAAAATCATGAATTAACCACTTTTTAACAAAAAACCTATAAAACTTGCATAAATATACGGGGAAGAGAATTCAAAATAATAGTTTGTTGAATTAGGGTTTTGTAGGAATGTGTAGGACAAACATCGGACGAACTTAAGACCAAATCATGAATTAACCACTTTGGAACCAAAAACCTAAAAAACTCACATAAATCTATGGGTAAGAGAGTTAAATAATAAAAGTTCGTCGAACTAGGGTTTTGGAGGAGTGTGTAGGACAAAGATCAGACGAACTATGGTTTGAAAGGTGTGAATAGGACGAAATTCGAACGAACTTAAGATCAAATCATGAATTAACTACTTTTAAACCAAAACAGTAAAAAAATCGCATAAATCTATAAGTAAGAGAATTAAAATAAAAAGTTTGTCGAACTAGGGTTTGAGAGGAAGGTGTAGGACGAACATCGGACGAACTTTAGACCAAATCATGAATTAACTACTTTTGAACCAAAAACCTAAAAAACTCGCATAAATCTATGGGGAAGAGAATTTAAAATAAAAGTTTGTCAAACTAGGGTTTTGTAGGAATGTGTAGGACAAACATCGGACGAGATTAAGTTCAAATCATGAATTAACCACTTTTGAACAAAAACACTAAAAAACTCACATAAATCTATAGGTAAGAGAATTAAAAAATAAAAGTTTGTCGAACTAGGGTTTTGTAGGAATATGTAGGACAAACATCGGACGAACTTAAGTTCAAATCATGAATTAACCACTTTCGAACAAAAACCGTAAAAAACTTGCTGAAATCTATGGGTAAGAGAATTAAAAATATAATTTCTTCAAACTAGGGTTAGGGAGAAATTGTAGGACGAACCTCGAACATACTTAAGACCAAATCATGAATTAGCCCATTTTGAACCAAAAACTTAAAAAACTCGCATAAATCTATTGGTAAGAGAATTAAAAAAGAAAGTTCACCGAACTAGGGTTTGGGAGGAGTGTGTAGGACAAACAATGGACGAACTTAAGTTCAATTCATGAATTAACCACTTTTGAACAAAAACTGTAAAAAACTTGCATAAATCTATGGGTAAGAGAATAAAAAATAAAAGTTCGTCGAATTAGGGTTTGGAAGGAGTGTGTAGGACGAACATCGAAAGAACTTCAGACCAAATCATGAATTAACTACTTTTGAACCAAAAACCTAAAAAACTCGCATAAATCTATGGGGATGAGAATTTAAAATAAAAAGTTCGTCGAACTAGGGTTTTGGAGGAATGTGTAGGACAAACATCGGACGAACTTAAGTTCAAATCATGAATTAACCACTTTTGAACCAAAACCCTAAAAAACTTGAAAAAATCTATGGGTAAAAGAGTTTAAAATAAAAGTTCGTCGAACTAGGGTTTTGTAGGAATATGTAGGACAAACATCGGACGATCTTCTGTTCAAATCATGAATTAACCACTTTTGAACAAAAACCCTAAAAAACATGCATAAATCTATGGGTAAGAGAATTAAAAATATAATTTTTTCAAACTAGGGTTTGGGAGGAGTTTGTAGGACGAACCTTGAACGAACTTAAGACCAAATCATGAATTAAAAATAAAAGTTCAGCAAAGAAAGGTTTGAAAGGAGTGTGTAGGATGAACTTCGAACGTAGTTACGTTCAAATCATGAATTAACCACTTTTTGAACCAAAAACCTAAAAAACTCGGTTAAATCTATTTGTAAGAGTATTAAAAATATAATTTCGTCGAACTAGGGTTTGGAAGGAGTGTGTAGGACAAACATCGGACGAACTTAAGTTCAAATCACGAATTAACCACTTTTGATCAAAATCCCTAAAAAACATGCATAAATCTATGGGTATGAGAATTAAAAATATAATTTCGTCGATCTAGGGTTTTGGAGGAGTGTGTAGGACGAACATCGAACAAACTTAAGACCAAATCATGAACTAACAACTTTTGAACCAAAAACCTAAAAAACTCACATAAATCTATGTGGAAGAGAATTTAAAATAAAAGTTTGTCGAACTAGGGTTTTCTAGGAATGTGTAGGACAAACATAAAACGAACTTAAGATCAAATCATGAATTAACCACTTTTGAACAAAAACCCTAAAAAACATGCATAAATCTATGGGTAAGAGAATTAAAAAAATAATTTCGTCGAACTAGGGTTTTGGAGAAGTGAGTAGGACGAACATCAAACGAACTTAAGACCAAATCATGAACTAACAACTTTTGAAACAAAACCTAAAAAACATGCATAAATCTGTAGGAAAGAGGATTAAAAATAAAAGATCGTCGAACTAGTGTTTGGGAGGAGTGTGTAGGACAAACATCGGACGAACTTAAGTTCAAATCATCAATTAACCACTTTTGAACAAAACCCCAAAAAAACTCGCATATATCTATGGGTAAGAGAATTTAAAATAAACGTTTGTCCATCTAGGGTTTTGTAGGAATGTGTAGGACAAGCATCGGACGAACTTAAGTTCAAATCATGAATTAACCACTTTTGAATAAAAACCCTAAAAAACATGCATAAAGCTATTGGTAAGAGAATTTAAAATATAATTCTTCGAACTAGGGTTTTGGAGGAGGGTGTAGGACGAAAATCGAACGAACTTAAAACCAAATAATGAACTAACCACTTTCGAAACAAAAACCTAAAAAACTCCCATAAATCTATGGGTAAGAGAATAAAAAATAAAAGTTCGTCGAACGAGGGTTTTTTGAGGAATGTGTAAAACAATCATTGAACGAACTTAAGACCAAATCATTAATTAACCACTTTGGAACAAAAAATCTAAAAAACTCACATAAATCTATGGGTAAGAGAATTAAAAAATAAAAGTTCGTCGAACTAGGCTTTTGGAGGAATGTGTAGGACCAACATCGGACGAACTTAAGTTCAAATCATCAATTCACCACTTTTGTACAAAAACCCTAAAAAACATGCATAAATGTATGGGTAAGAGAATTAAAAATATAATTTCGTTGAACTAGGGATTTGGAGGAGTGTGTAGAACGAACATAGAACGAACTTAAGACCAAATAATGAACTAACCACTTTTGAAACAAAAACCTATTAACTTATAATAAATATATGCGTAAGAGAATTAAAAATAAAAGTTCGTCGAACTAGGGTTTTAGAGGAGTGTGTAGAACAATCATTGAACGAACTTAAGACCAAATCATAAATTAACCACTTTTTAACCAAAAACCTAAACAACTCACATAATTATATGGGTAAGAGAATTAAAAAATAAAAGTTCGTCGAACTAGGGTTTTGTAGGAGCATGTATGACAAAGATTAGACGAACTATGGTTTGAAAGTTGTGTATAGGACGAATTTCAAACGAACTTAAGACCAGATCATGAATTAACCACTTTTAAACCAAAACCGTAAAAAACTCACATTAATCTATGCGTAAAAGAATTAAAAATAAAAGTTCGTCGAACTAGGGTTTGGGAGGAGTGTGTAGGACGAACATCGGACGAACATTAGACTAAATCATGAATTAACCACTTTTGAACAAAAAACCTAAAAAACTCGCATGAATCTATGGGTAAGAGAATTAAAAATAAAAGTTCGTCGAACTAGGGTTTTGGAGGAGTGTGTAGAACGATCATTAAACGAACTTAAGACCAAATCATGAATTACCCACTTTGGAACCAAAAACCTAAAAAACTCACATAAATCTATGGGTAAGAGAATTTAAAATAAAAGTTTGTCGAACTAGGATTTTGTAGGAATATGTAGGACACACATCGGACGAACTTATGTTCAAATCAAGAAGTAACCACTTTTGAACAAAAACCCTAAAAAACTTGCATATATCTATGGTAAGAGACTTAAAAATAAATTTTCGTTGGGACGAACTTCGAACGAACTTAAGACCAAATCATGAATTAGCCACTTTTGAACCAAAACCCGAAAAAACTCGCATAAATCTATAGGTAAGAGAATTTAAAATAAAAATTCATCGAACTAGCGTTTGGTTGGAATATAAAGAACAAACATCGGACAAACTTAAGTTCAAATCATGAATTAACCACTTTTGAACCAAAAACCTAAAAAACTCACAAAAATCTATTGGGAACAGAGTTAAAATAAAAGTTTGTCGAACTACGGTTTTGTAGGAATATGTAGGACAAACATCGGACGAACTTAAGTTCAAGTCATGAATTAACCACTTTTAAACAAAAACCCTAAAAAACTTGCATAAATCTATGGGTAAGAGAATTAAAAATATAATTTTGTCGAACTATGGTTTTGGAGGAGTGTGTAGGACGAACATCGAACAAACTTATGACCAAATCATGAACTAACCACTTTTGAACCAAAAACATAAAAAGCTCGCATAAATCTATGGGTAAGAGAATGAAAAATAAAAGTTCGTCAAACTAGGGTTTGGGAGGAGTGTGTAGGAAAAACATCAGACGACCTTAAGTTCAAAACATGAATTAACCACTTTTGAACAAAAACCCTAAAAAACTCCCATAAACCTAAGGGTAAGAGAATTAAAAATAAAAGTTCGTCGAACTAGGGTTTGGGAAGAGTGTGAAGGACGAACATCAGACGAACTTCAGACTAAATCATGAATTAACCACTTTTGAACCAAAACCCTAAAAAACTCGCATAAATATATGGGTAAGAGAATTTAAAATAAAAGTTCGTTGAACTAGGGTTTTGTAGGAATATATAGAACAAACATCGGACGAACATATGTTCAAATCCTGAATTAAACACTTTTGAAGAAAAACCCTAAAAAACATGGATAAATCTATGGGTAAGAGAATTAAAAATATAATTTCGTCGAACTAGGGTTTGAGAGGAGTGTGTAGGACGAACCTCGAACGAACTTAAGACTAAATAATGAATTAACAACTTTTGAATCAAAACCCTAAAAAACTCGAATAAATCTATGGGTAAGAGAATTTAAAATAAAAGTTCGTCGAACTAGGGTTTTGTAGGAATATATATAACAAACATAGTACTAACTTAAGTTCAAATTTTGAATTACCACTTTTGAACAAAAACCCTAAAAAACTTGCATAAATTTATGGGTAAGAGAATTAAAAATATAATTTCGTCGAACGAGTGTTTGGGGGGAGTGTGTAGGACGAACCTCGAACTAACTTAAGACCAAATCATGAATTAACCGCTTTTGAACCAAAAACCTAAAAAACTCGCATAAATCTATGGGTAAGAGAATTTAAAATAAAAGTTCGTCGAACTAGGGGTTTTGAAGGAATGTGCAGGAAAAACATCGAACGAACTTAAGTTCAAATCATGAATTAACCACTTTTGAAAAAAACCCCTAAAAAACACGCATAAATCTATGGGTAAGAGAATTAAAAAAAAAAGTTAGTCGAACTAGGGTTTGGGAGGAGTGTGTAGGACGAACATCGGACGAAATTAAGACCAAATAATGAATCAACCACTTTTGAAAGAAAAACTCTGAAAAACTCGCCTAAATCTATAGGTAAGAGAATTAAAAATAAAAGTTCGTCGAACAAAGGTTTGAAAGGAGTGTGTAGGATGAACTTCGAACGTAGTTAAGATGAAATCATGAATTAACCACTTTTGAACCAAAAACCTAAAAACTCGCATAAATCTATAGGTAATAGAATTAAAAAGAAAAGTTCGTAGAACTAGGGTTTGGGAGGAGTGTGTAGGACAAACATCGAACGAACTTATAACCAAATCATGAATTAACTACTTTTGAAACAAAAACCTAAAAAACACGCATAAATCTATGGGTAAGAGAATTAAAAATAAAAGTTCGTCGAACTAGGGTTTGGGAGGAGTGTGTAGGACGATCATCGAACGAAATTAAGACCAAATCATGAATTAACCACTTTTGAACCAAAAACCTAAAAAACACGCATAAATCTATGGGTACGAGAATAAAACAAAAAGTTCGTCGAACTAGGGTTTGGGAGGAGTGTGTAGGACGAATATCGAACGAACTTAAGACCAAATTATGAATTCACCACGTTTGAAACAAAAACCTAAAAAACTCGCATAAATCTATGGGTAAGAGAATCAAAAATAAAAGTTCGTTGAACTAGGGTTTGGGAGAAGGGTGTAGGACGAACATCGAACGAAATTAAAACCAAATCATGAATTAACCACTTTTGAACCAAATACCAAAAAAACACTCATAAATCTATGGGTAAGAGAATTAAAAATAAAAGTTCGTCGAACTAGGGTTTTGTTGGAATATGTAGGACAAACATCAGACGAACTTAAGTTCAAATCATGAATTAACCACTTTAGAACAAATACCCTAAAAAACTTGCATAAATCTATGGTAAGAGACTTAAAAATAAAATTTCTTTGAACTAGGGTTTGCGAGAAGTGTGTAGGACGAACTTCGAACGAACTTAAGGCCAAATCATGAATTTTAACTTTTGAACCAAAACCCTAAAAAACTCGGATAAATCTATATGTAAGGGAATTAAAAATAAAAGTTCGTCGAACTAGGGTTTGGGAGGAGTGTGTAGGACGTACATCAAACGAAATTAAGACAAAATCATGAATTAACCACTTTTGACCCAAAAACCTAAAAAACTTGCATAAATCTATGGGTAAGTGAAATAAAAATGAAAGTTCGTCTAACTAGGGTTTTGTAGGAATATGTAGGACAAACATCGAACGAACTTAAGTTCAAATCATGAATTAACCACTTTTGAAACAAAAACCCTAAGAAACTCGCATAAATCTATAGGTAAGAGAATTAAAAATAAAAGTTCGTCGAACAAAGGTTTGAAAGGAGTGTGTAGATAAACTTCGAACGTAGTTAAAATCAAATTATGAATGAACCACTTTTGAACTAAAAACCTAAAAAACTCGCATAAATCTATGGGTAAGAGAATTAAAAATATAATTTCGTCGAACTAGAGTTTGGGATAAGTGTGTAGGATGAACCTCGAACGAACTTAGTACCAAATCATGAATTAACCACTTTTGAACCAAAAACCTAAAAAATGCGCATCAATTTATGGGGAAGCGAATTTTAAATAAAATTTCATCGAACTCAGGTTTGGGAGAAGTGTGTAGGACGAACATCGGATGAACTTCAGACTAAGTCATGAATTAACCACTTTTGAACCAAAAACCTAAAAAACTTGCATAAATCTATGGGGAAGGGAATTTAAAATAAAAGTTCGTCGAAATAGGGTTTTGTAGGAATGTGTAGGACAAACATCAAAAGAACTTAAGTTCAAATCATGAATTAACCACTTTTAAACAAAAACCCTAAAAAAAATGCATAAATCTATGGGTAAGATAATTAAAAATAAAATTTCGTCAAACTAGGGTTTTGGAGGAGTGTGTAGGACAAACATCGATCGAACTTAAGACCAAATCATGAACTAACCACTTTTGAAAGAAAAACCTAAGAAACTCGCTTAAATCTCTGGGTAAGAGAATCAAAAATAAAAGTTCGTCGAACTAGGGTTTAGGAGGAGTGTGAAGGACGTACATCGAACGAAATTAAGACAAAATCATGAATTAACCACTTTTGAACCAAAAACCTAAAAAACTCACATAAATCTCTGTGTAAGGGAATCAAAAATAAAAGTTGGTCGACCTAGGGTTTGGTAGGAGTGTGTAGGACGTACATCGAACAAAATTAAGACAAAATCATGAATTCACCACTTTTGACCCAAATACCTAAAAAAAACGCATAAATCTATGGGTAAGTGAATTAAAAATGAATGTTCGTCGAACTAGGGTTTTCTAGGAATATGTAGGACAAACATCGAACGAAGTTAAGTTCAAATCATGAAGTTAATCACTTTAGAACAAAAATCCTAAAAAACTTGCATAAATCTATGGTAAGAGACTTAAAAATAAAATTTTATTGAAATAGGGTTTCGGGGAAGTGTGTCGGACGAACTTCGAACGAACTTAAGACCAAATCATGAATTAACCACTTTTGAACCAACACCCTAAAAAACTCGGATAAATCTATGGGTAAGGGAATTAAAAATAAAAGTTCGATGAACTAGGGTTCTGTAGGAAAATATAGAACAAATATCGGACGAACTTAAGTTCAAATCATAAATTAACCACTTTTCAACAAACATCTTAAAAAACTTGCATAAATCTATGGGTAAGAGAATTAAAAATATAATTTCGTGAAACTAGGGTTTGGATGGAGGGAGTAGGATGAACCTCGAACGATCTTAAGACCAAATCATCAATTAACAACTTTTGAACCAAAACCCTAAAAAACTCGGATAAATCTATGGGTAAGAGAATTTAAAATAAAAGTTCGTCGAACTAGGGTTTGGGAGGAGTGTGTAGGATGAACTTCGAACGTAGTTAA
>JBBMEG010000129.1:0-10136 GCA_037832605.1 Cyclanthera cordifolia
TATATATATGGTTTTTTTTTTTGTTGAGTTAGCAGTAGAGAAGTTATTATAAGTACCAAATAAATGGAAAAGTTATTCCAATGGTTTTGGAAGGGTTTAAGGCGGCCACTTCTTCGGCTCCCTCCACGAATTCTTACTGCTTTAACAAGTTCTCCTTTCTTTTGAATGTCCCAATCGAGTCGGCTTCTCAATTCCACAAAATTATGTTCATACCTTTCTACTGGAACCAATTCATATACTTTAATGTCATTTTGCCAGTGTTCTTCTAATCTCACCACTAAAATTGGTAATTCCATTCTGCTGCAGAAGCCCACAAAATCTCACCAAAACCCTTCGATGATTTCTACATCTATGTGGAAAACCATTTCCAAGCAAGCTAGGAACCGAAAGTTTCATCTTGATTGGCATTGCTCTTCCCGCTCCCATGGCGTTCTAGGTCGTCCCCACCAGTCTTTATTTCGCGACAAATTGATATCGGGTAGCTTTGTTCTTAGTTCATTTCCTAATTTCAGGATTTTGGATATGGGTATTGATCGAAATGAAGTTTTGTCCCAAGTAGATTATGGAGTCAGATTTTGTTTTGGGTTAAATGGGTCTTGCCCAAAAGGCTATTGTAGTGTTGCTGAGGCGGTTTCATCAACAGATGTGGATGAAGATGCATCTGTTGACGATGAAGTTCAAGAGTTATTGCAAGAAATGAGCAAAGAAGAGAAGAGGCAGATTGATTGTATGAGGAAGAGGGTGAAAATGGTGGATGGAATGGGAAAAGGGAAGTATAAAATGCTGAAGAAGAGGCAGGTATCCATAGAGGCTGAGGCATGGGAAGAAGCAGCTAAAGAGTACAAGGAGCTATTGATGGACATGTGTGAGCAGAAGTTAGCACCTAATTTGCCGTACATGAAGTCGTTGTTCCTTGGCTGGTTCGAGCCTTTTCGTGATGCCATAAGAAAAGAGCAAGAATTGATCCAGAAAGGGAAGTGCAAGGCTCCATATGCTCCTTATTTTGATCATTTACCTGCTGATAAGATGTCAGTAATCACGATGCATAAGTTGATGGGGTTGTTGATGATGGGTCATGGACACGGTAATGCCAGAGTTGTGCAGGCTGCTTGTGTCGTGGGAGATGCTATTGAACAAGAGGTATGTCGATTCTGTTTATGTAAACCCTCCGCCAACCATCATCGGCCTTCGTTAGTGGTCAAAGAAGTGGATTCAAGAGGTTATGACTAGGGACAGTTCCGGTAATATTCATTGGGGGGCCAAAATTGTGTAGAAATCTCAATAATGATAGTTTTATTTATAAAAATTACTAAAGAAAGATAAATTGGGGGGCCACCTATGAATAAGAAATTCAATGTTATTCATAAAGATGCGCCCCTAGTCCCTATCACTATCTGCCCTTGGTATTGACAATGAGCTAGGAAACACGAAGCATCCATGGACCGTGTTGGAATGTGTCAGACACGAATACTCTGGACACTCTAGATATGTGTCCGACATGCAAAATTTCGTGTTCCCTTTATTATCATTATTTGTTTAGCTTCAGACACTTCACAGACACTTAAACACACCATTTAAAATTTCTATCTTTCAAGTGGATGTTGGTGGAGGTAGACGATTGACAAAATGAATAAGGAAAAGAAAGAGTGAAAATAGAATGGAGGGAAGGGGAAGAGGAAGGGGAAGGGGAAGGGGAAGGGGAAGGGAAAAAAACTGTAAAATATTTTGAGATTGTAAAGTGTTAAACCTCTCTTTTATTTATTATTATTTTATTTTGTTTAGGGGGTCTTCTTTATCCGATTTAATTGTATTCATATAATACTCAGGCTAAATTGAAACTCATTAAAATTTTCATTTTTATTTGAATTATTTTTCAAAAAAAAAAGTGAAATATTTTGCGATTTGATCTTTTAAGATTATGTAATATGAATAAATAAATGAATGACATGTCCCCAATGTATAAGTGTCCTACATTTTAAAAAATAACGTGTCCCCGTGTTTTTGTTGTATGCTATTTTTTTTTTGTTAAAAAGATCATGTGAATTAGCTCAAATGCACTTTGCTGGTTTGTTTGTCAAGAAGAACATGGGTATTATTGATAAAGTTTGAAAAAATAGAACCAAAGTAAGAAGGGAACCTTTTCAATTTGATGAATGAGAGTTAGAAGAAAATGTGAGCCTTCCTGTGTCGTTCTGTATTGGTTGCCATGCTAAAAAGATGTGAGCCTTCCTGCTCATTCTGTATTTTCCATGCTTAAAGAAATGTCCAAATAGGTTCCTAAACCCCTGGTGGCCGTGTGTTTATATGAAGGAATAAAAGGCCCATTTGAATCACCTCTTCTCTTTTATTATTATTATTATTATTATTTTCTCTTACTCCAAAACTATAGGGAAAGTTTGGGACATTTTCAAATTTCAATTTTCAACTATCGAAGTTTAGCCCACAAAAATCTTGGAAACTTTGTATTGGAAACACTGTTGCCAATTTCGTTTTTGTGAAGTCTTTGTGGCAACAGATAGAAAGAGAAAGGGAAAGGTTCTTTGGGTCAATCTATTTTCTTTAAAAGAAGAAAAGAGAACAGTGCACTGTCCACAGATCAGCATTTCCTCTACATAGTATGCCTAACTATTATTTATGTTATTCTTGTTGTAACAAAGCTACACATTGTATTGATTGGAAGTCCTTTTCTGGAAATAACTTTCTTTGCTTGGTTGATGTTTTCATCCATTTCTTGGATTTTTATTTCATTTAGAAATCAGGTCTTCATTCAAAAAAAAAGAACATTTCTTCTTTTGGTTGGATATTTAATTGTTGCCTTTCGAAGTTTGAGTGACTATTTGTAGATTTCATCTTTTTGTGGGTTAATCTACATTAGTTGAAGCAGTATTTTTCGGAATGTGTTTGTTGTATTGGACAATCCAATAAATTTGAATTTTAACCTTGAGTCTTGGCTTCTTTATTTTCCATTGAATTTTATGATTGTAACAATTATGTTGTTTGATCATGTCAGGTTAGAATCCACAAATTCTTGGAGAAAATGAAAAACAACAAAGATGACAAGGATAATGAGAATAAGGACAATCCTGATGCTCAAACCAAGGAAAAAGAAAGGTTAAGAAAAAAAGTCACCAACTTGATTACAAAACAGAAGCTTCTGGCTGTAAGACAGATAGTAAAGGAAGATTCAAAGCCATGGGGCCAGGATGCCAAAGCAAAGGTCTGGGCCATCTTTTCTATATACGCTTGGAAAATAATGGTTTCATTTTCCTAGCTTGCTAAAATTCTTTGTGTTTTTAGGTTGGGAGCCGTCTAATTGAGTTGTTGATACAAACAGCTTACATACAATCTCCTGCTGATCAGTCAGCTGATGGTCCACCTGTTATTCGCCCTGCTTTTCGCCACACACTTAAGACTGTGATGAAAGAAGCAATGTAAGTCATTTCTTTATGATCATCAATCAGTTTTTCCGTAAGTTTCTTCTATTACTAGTCTTTAATCTTCTGATGTATAAAATATTTTCTATAATGTTTTGTTTGATTGAACTTATTATTTCATCACTTCTATCAGCAAGAATTCCGGCAGGAGATATGGTGTCATTGAATGCGACCCTTTAGTTCTCAAAGGTTTAGAGAGGACCGTAAGTAAAAGCAATCTATCTTGTTATTGAAAATTTGCTTGCTTTTGTTTCATTGCCTTCCATTTCATTGTAACTTCACATTTCTTATTGTAGTTTTAGTACTTGTTGATCTGGTATAATAGTTTGATTACGTAATTGCAGTTGGAAAGAATTAGTTTCTGTGGCTCAATATCTTTGTCAGTTTTTATTACCTTAGGAGTTTTTCTTGCATTATGAACATGCCAAAGAATTTCTCCCTACATCTTTCTTTACTACATGCTATATGATTTACGAGTTAAAAAAGAAGATATATGAGATATTTTTTCTCAAACAGGCAAGTCACATGGTGATTCCCTATATGCCAATGTTGGTGCCCCCGGTCAACTGGACAGGGTATGTTATTTCACTTGCGCTTGGTTAATCCATCTTTCGTGCAACTTTTTTTTTTCTCTCGTTTAAAATCAAATCTATGAGAATTAATGCTCTAGAACAGAAGCCCAACAGCTATGCCTCTGTAAGACCCCCAGTATTAAAGACGTATCAAAGAAGGGGCAAGAAGGTAGGGGAGCTTGACAGACACGTGCCTCTGTGGCATGGGTGAGAGCGTAGTATGTATTGGGTGTGAGGAAAGTTTGTGAGGTAGGTTTTATTTTCAGAATAGACTGAGGTCTAGGGTGGGATTCATTTCCCTGCGGAGGCCGAAATTGGTTTCCTGTTTTCTTTCTTGTTTTGTTGCTTGTTATCTGGACGTTTTCCTTAGTGTGAATAGCAAAACCTTTGTTGTTTAAGAACTTGTTCTCAACCGTTGGTTATATTTATTTATTTGTGATTATCTTGTAAATATTATAATTTCTTTTTTATATTTGGGAGTGTTTCCTATTATATTTAGGAATAGGAGAGTTTCCTATTATATTTAGGAATGTTTTCTCTATTTAAGTAACACCATGTGTACCATTGTATTCAAGTGAGAAATAAGAGAACAATTTCTTCTATTATTTTCAACATGGTGTCAGAGCTCCAGGTTATTGACCCCCAATTCTGTGGACCCAAACCTAAGTGGGCAAATTACTTAGTGGGCATTTCATGATCCCAAAGAGTTGGATCCGACCCAAGCGAGTGAGCCAAAGCAGGTATTATTTTGGTCCACAAATTCGGATCTAGTCCAAGATGACTTTCCCTAAATGGTGCCATCTTGAGGGGGCATGTTGGAGATTGTTGAAGATACTCACTTTCTGGCCATTTGTCCCATATTGGAAAAGTGAGGATTCTTCAACACACATATAAGATACCGTGGGTTACTCCTTTCATTGCAATTGATTTTGAGGTGGATGCTCACGCTATCTACTTTCTAATATCAACAATTTAGGGTTTTCATTGTGCTGGATATTTCTTTTTTGGGTGTTTCTTCTGTTTAATTGCAGGTTGAAGGAGTGGATACCTTACAGCCTCTTGATTTGGATCTTGAATTGAGTTGACATATGGAAGTAGTAGCACTATTTCCTATGTTAATTATTACTCTAGAACAGAAGTTCAACACCTAAGGCTCTTGATTGAGACCTTGAAGTGGGTTGAATTATGGAAGTACAGTAAATTTCCTACTAAAATTAATATTCTTGAACAGACGTCCTGCCATCTTCATTGAGCTCCTTTAAGTGTGTGGAGTTGAGTTATGGAAATAATATTGTACTGATTTTGTGAAAAGTCAAAATGAATGGGATGTCTTTGTTAAGACACAGACAATCTTAACAATCACAAGAGAACTAAGACAATAGTAGATAAATGACACAAGAACAATAGAATACTACAAGAACACTATACTAAGATAATAGAGTTACAATACCATACCATAGCCTTTTGAGAGAGCTACTCTCTCCCAATGTCCTTACCAAGACAACATTACCAAATTTCATATATTCCTTCCAAGAATCCTAATTGCTCTATTTATAACCAAGACCTTTAAGCCTAATTACTATTATGCCTTACACATAAGATGTCAATATCCCAAAGCTACCCTAAGTTCTAATTACTATTCTACCCTCACACATATTATATTAATATCTCAAAACTACCTTCCATGGGGCCTAACAGTCTACTAAAATGCTGAAGAAGATTGCAAAAATCACTACAATTGGTGTAACTCAAAAGAGAAGCAAAACTAAGAAAATAAAAACCCGAAATAGTAGACCAAGAATAACAGAAGAAAATGTCCTTCAACTCCTACCTTGTAGGAGATATTAGCTCACTGTTTTTATAATTTTGGGTTTACGTTCTATAAAAATGGATTTATGGAGCCTAGGTTTGTGTAATATGTATTTAGATTGCGCAAAAATAAAATTTAAGCTTTTGTAACTTGTTTTTGGCTTATAAGTTCATTATTATTATTTGATATCCGTGAGTGTCTAGGCCAGGCTAGCTTACACGTACTTGGACTATTCTCATGAGACAAATTGCCGACCTTACAACATTTGTTTGTTAAGAAAATCCATAGGAAAGCCTAGGTAATTGGCCACCATGGAATGAACAATTATCGATGAATTATCGATAGATGCTCATAATTTTTTATCGATATTTCTGAAGGATAGCCTAGTGCCGAGCTGACCACCTTTATTTTGTTTTTGTTTTGAGTCTGACTTGTACTTTCCGAATTTATTTCAAGTTTGGTCTATTGTACTTCTTGTTTTTCTTTATGCTTGTAGTTGCTTTCTTTCGCTCCTTGTAGAGCTTGCATCTTTCTCCCGGTATCAATAAGATTTAGTTTTTGAAGAAATTGTCCCTGTGAAGATTTCTTTATGCTGTTTATGCTTTGCTAATATCCCTAGATTAAAATCTCACCGGAAAATTTTGACAATGAGGTTTTACACCTGCGTTTCCCTCTTCTGGACTTGACATTTTCCTTTTTGATTATGAGATAGTTTTCCTCCTATCTCAGTTATGACAAAGGAGGACACATCTTCTTACCATCTTTTGTCATGCGTACTCATGGAGCCAAAGAACAACGTGATGCGGTTAAGAGGACTCCAAAGCAACAATTAACTTCAGTTTTTGAGGTTGGAGGTGTTTAAATTTTATGATCTTATTTAAATTCTAAACTCTTTATATATGTCCACTATTTAGTATTTATTTAAATCACTCGACAAGAAGGCAGCTTGTTTGTATACTTAGTCTTGTCAGTGCCTTTTCATCTCTTGCAGGCCCTAGACACTCTTGGAAATACCAAATGGAGAATAAATACAAGGATACTCGATGTTGTGGATAGAATATGGTCAAGTGGGGGTCGCCTTGCTGATCTAGTGGATCGGGATGATGTGAACGGCTGATGTTATTTGCTAATCAAGTTTCTTATAACTACCTTTGATTCAAAAATTAATGTGTTATTTTCATTTTCAGGTTCCATTACCTGAGAAACCTGATTCTGAAGATGAAACATTGCTGAGAAAGTGGAAATGGGAAGTCAAATCCGTGAAGAAAGAAAATATGGAGAAGCATTCACAACGTTGTGACATAGAGCTTAAACTTGCTGTATGGTCTCACTTATTGCAACATTGATTCCATATCTTTTTCATTTTTGAAATAGAAACTTACTGTATTTCTGTACTCCCTGTAAATATTTTGATGGTGAACAGGTAGCACGAAAAATGAAGGATGAGGAAGGTTTTTACTATCCACACAACCTTGATTTTCGAGGCCGTGCATACCCTATGCATCCAAACTTGAATCATCTTGGTTCAGATCTTTGCCGAGGTATATTGGAGTTTGCAGAAGGTCGCCCACTCAGGAAGTCTGGCCTACGTTGGCTGAAGATTCACATGGCAAATATTTTTGCTGGGGGTGTGGATAAATTATCTCACGATGGTCGAATGACATTTATTGAGAATCATTTAGAAGATATATTCAACTCTGCTGATAGACCACTTGAAGGAAAACGCTGGTGGTTGAATGCTGAGGATCCATTTCAGTTTTTAGCCGCTTGCATGAATCTTACTGAAGCCTTGAGAAGTTCTTCTCCCGAAGCATTTATTTCGCATATTCCAATACACCAGGTATTCATATATTTGTCACACATCAAGTTTTTTTTCTCCCTTTAACAATGAGGGAAAAGATTCCTCTACCCAGGAGCTCATATTCCTGCTACAATTTAAGAGTGAATGGACTATATAGAAGCTTAAGAAGTGTACCTGTCCCACACTTTTCCTTTCATTCAGTAGAGTAGAGCTTTCTTTAAAAGATTGTGTTGAATTATGTTAAACCACCAATCATTCCAAAAGTTTAAGTTGATGGATTGGAGTAAATTTAATTATATCAACCAAACACTCCTCTTGTGAATTTAGAAATTTGAGAAATGCCCTACAAGTGAAATTTGATTTTTAATTGGGGAAAAAACAACTTGACAAAAACTCAAACTTAGAACCTCTTGCTCTAATACCGTGTTGAATTATGTTAAATCACCAATCAATCCAAAAGCTTAAGTTGATGAGTTGAGGTAAATTTAGTTATAACAACCAACGGGTTGAATTGTTTTTTTCTTCAAAAATTGTTCCGTTATAAAACCAGGCATTTTGTTTAGTACAATGAGGCTAAAGAGATTCTATCAAGTTCATTCTAATTCTGAGGAAGTTATTTGTTGCTCTACCTGTACTTAAATTTCCTCGTTCTCTGTAGATGGTTGGCATCTGCGCTTTAGCCATTAGAGACTATATTCTTTGTAGTTTGTTCTTTTTCTGTCCAGTTGACCTGTTCATGGGTAGTGTTACTCTGGTCTTTCTTTCTTCACTATAGTTAATTCACTAGAGGTGTTCATGGGTAGTGTTACTCTGGTCTTTCTTTCTTCACTATAATTAATTCACTAGAAATGTTCGTTGTAATTTAGTATATCCTTTGTGATTGTGGGTTATACTTTGGTTTGGTTGATTGTGGGTTATACTTTGGTTTGGTTTACTGCTTTTAATTCTCCAGTGTTCTTTACTCTTTTCTTCTTAATGCGTGTTCCTCTCTAGGATGGTTCTTGCAATGGGTTACAACACTATGCTGCTCTTGGACGAGACAAGGTAGTTAATATTTTAGCATCCATTTATTTCATAGCGAGTAGGCAAATAATATTTTTTCTTGTGATGACAATAACATCACTTAAGTGAAAAAACGAACTGTCTGAAGTACAAACCTCACGGTTTTCAAGGATTGTAAATCTATCATTTTTGGTTTTAATCTTTAAATAAATTGTTCCATTATTAGAGTTGCTTTAGAACTCAAGGAAACAGTAACCTGTAAGATCGTTATTAGAGTTTCTAAACTCAATGCTCTCCATGTTTGAAGAAATGACATGTATAAAGTTTTTGGACATCAATATCAAAGCATGTACGGATGGATAAGAGTACAAGATATCCTAATGAACAAAAAGAAAATTACAAACATAAGCATCCACTTTTAAAGAAAATAGCAAAAGAGGACATCTAATGAAAGACACCTTCACATTTCTGACTCGGCTGTAAATACAGACATCAATCTACCTGTACTTTGTTTTGATCCTCTTTGTTCCCTTGTTATGCAAAATTTATTAAAGTTTCTGTTGTTAATATTTCTATTGAATGTTTTACTTTTTTTTATTTGCTAGTGCTAAAGAACCAAACTGAAAGTAGCAAACTCAATTCCTTTGGACATTCTGTTTAAAAGAAATTCATTGGTTTCGTTATAATTTTCCTAAGTCCTTGAAAATAATCTAGATTTTCCATGTGTACCAGTGGCTACGAATCTTATCTTATTGAAAGTTTTTGTTTTAGTTAGGAGCTGCTGCTGTCAATCTGGTTGCGAGAGAGAAGCCTGCTGATGTTTACTCAGGGATAGCTGCTAGGTATGCAGCATTAACTTGGAGATCAAAAAAATTTCATGCGATATTGCTCATCATTGCATCAATAAAATTGCAGTAGGGATGCAGATAGTTCATTCTCCTCACTCTTTTATTGTTAAATTATTAATCTCTTTCCGACCCAATTTATTTTAATGTACTTGATAGATTTTTTTTTTGAGGCAGAGGAAAACAAAAGTGTCGGGCGAAGTCTAGGTTTTCATCCAATGTTAAATTACTTGATAGATTAGATGAAACCTAATACTGATTTGTTGAAAAAGGAAACCTACTTTTTAAAGATGTCGATTTATTCTCATTGTTCTGGCACTGGGCTGTTTTCTGAGGAATTAATTATCCTTAAATCTTGAAGAAATTGAGACTTGTGTAGAGTTCTCTTGAGTGGGTTAGAGAAGGGCTTTTGGTGGGTAATTTGGGCTTGGGTAATATTAGAACTTGAAATTATGTCTTAGTTCTACTAAGGCATGAAAACTTATTTGGTGAAAACTCTTAACATGGAATTTGATCCTCTTTAAGGATTTCGGAGGACTTGTAAACAACAAAATAGAAAGTTTTGTCAGGATTCTTAGTAGTTTCTTACTTCACCTCTGTTAGAATAAATTATAGGATTATATTTAGGTTGTTAGGTTGGTTAAGATTGTATCTAGATATTATAGGATTATA
>JBBMEG010000130.1:0-10136 GCA_037832605.1 Cyclanthera cordifolia
TTAACTAAGGAAGAAGTTATATCATGCTTGTTGAGTTTTGAGATGATTTCATTTGGTGGTTTGCTGAATATTTCAAGACATTATTTCTTATTTGCCTTGAAATAGACAAACCACCACTTAGATTTTTTTTTTTTTATTCAAGTTTTGATACTTTTAATGTCGGTCACAAATGGTGATGTATTATAATTAAGCCAAAAGTTTAAATGCAAAAGATGCCCCACATGAATATGACGTGGTGACCAATAAAAATTTGTTTTTTAAAAATTAAAAAGGTACTTTTTAATGTCGATCACTTAAAACCGTCACCAAAGGTCTTTAGTGTCACACATAAAAAACCGACACCAAAGCCCTTATTGGTGTCGGTTTTGACCGACACAATAGAGCTTTGATGTCGGTCATGACCGACACTAAAAGTGACCGACACTAGTCTTTAATGACACCGGTATTAATGACGGTCGTTTGACCGACACTAAATATCTTTAGTGTCGGCATATACCCGTCACTAAAATTCCGGTTTCTACTAGTGTATGCAGGGCTAACATACATGACATATTACATGCTAGAGATTGTACACACATGCACGAGAGAGGATGTAAGAATTATGTATCAATATCAATAAAATATGTGGAACACTTTTCTTAAAAAATTTAGTATGCTTCTCGAGTGCCTTGAGCTGATTAACCACCGCTCATTTGTTGATCGACTAGATTACTCTTTTGATTTCATTGTTGATATCTTCCGCAACATATACAAACCTACAATAAGGCACACGAACTCATACATATTAATACTACAATAAAAATAACCCATCTGTGTTGTTCTCTTAGGGCGCCTCCTTTATCCGTACCAACTTGGTTAGAACGCACATCTTGGGTGGTCACAGGGGGTTCACGTCTAGTGTATAGGTCAGCTCTATCATCTCAATTATGACGATGACGACCCTTATGGATATTGTGATCATCGACTCTTCCTTCATCTTTCTTTTCAACCTCCTCGACTTGAAACAATTGCCAAAATATATATCACCTATATCATGTTGTATCAAAATAAATTATCATATAATTACTTTGAAAGCTAAGTACCTCTTCCGCATCCCCTCTCTCATTGTCCACTACAGTAGGTGCGCCTTGTGTATATGTTTATGGCTTGCATATTATTTTTAGGCAGTCGATGATTTTGTTTATCTCGACTAGAATCGTAGATACTTGTTCACCCAAGGTTTTCTGTGCCTTCTTAATCTTTTCAGTTTGTTTTATATTTTTATGGGTAGGAATGCTGCGTATCAGAGTCATAAAATATAATCTGACGACCCACGTTCTGACAAGCCATGATGCGATTGAGGAGGACGGTATATCATCCATCACACCAAGAAGAGTGTTCAATAGTGTCAGCTTAATGTATCAGGAAGCAAACCCAGGATGGTGTCAATGTGTCAGTGTCAAGGCTTAGTGGGGGCACAATGGGACCCCAAGCCATCCCAACAATGTCAAGGCTTGAGATGGAGTTTTGACAAGCGGCTTTGAAGTTACGTCCATATGAAGCTAAGATGTAAGCTCGCCATATTTGGTGTCAATCGAACACTCGATGGACGCTCCACGCTGGCGTATGATTCATTGCCGAAAAGACATGCATTGGTGGGAGGCTGAAAATGGTTCTGAATGTACTATAGTGGAAGGCATGGTGTCAGCTTCCAACACTCCTAGGCCCTATGGCCTAAGTGAGCTACCCCATGGCACATGCATGTGTCGTGGTGTAGGCGAGCGTTTGCAAGACGAGTGTCTTGGGTGCTTGCAAGACGGAATGGAGATCTAGGGACAGTGTCGGACGACATCGGTGTGCCAACATTGCGCCCTTGCCCATGGGACGGAGGTTGCCACATATATCGAGAGGCGACACGCCATCTCATGTTGGATTTTCGTGGGCCGAATAGATGAGTTTATGAACATTTAAGCATGACCAAGATAATTTCGTTGCGTATTCGATGAAGCATAATCGAGCCCTTGAAAACTTGGCTAAACAACCCGACGAGCCACAAAGTATGAGCGACCCGAGTATGGGACTTGAGTTCCCCTCTAAGGCTGGCCATGACGAGTGTGAATTCATAGCGCCACACGAGTCGAAGAGTGCGACCGTGACACTGCGGACGTAGATCTAGGAGAGTAGTACGTCAATGAGTTGCAAAGTTTTAAAAGGTTTAAGGTGGCCTTTAGGCATTTTCTCTTGGTGAGGCGAGGCGTAAGCCGTGAGGCGGTTTGAGGCGTAGGCCTCATTTTAGATTAAAAAAAAATTATATATATAAATATATATATTTAAATCTTAATACATTTTTTCAAAACTCAATAAAGATAATATATGATATCATTATTTTTAACATTTTTCAATACTCTTTAGAAGTACGAAAAATCTGAAAAAAAAAATGTTATAAAAAACTCAATAATTTCAAATCTAAAGATCATCTATGATATCATTATCACTATCGCAAATGGAATCTTCCATAGATCATCTATGACAAAATAAATTTTGAAGATAAAAGTTAGAACTAATTTAGCAAACTTGTAAATTTAAGTAATTCAACTTAAAAATCATTTCAAAATGTCACATACCTCCACTTCCAACATTTTGTTGTCTCGTCTTGTTACTACTCTATTGTTGAATACTATTTCCTTCTCCAAGCACATCAATATGAATGTTAGAATCATCATCTTGTTCAACAAAGAAACAAACTCTATCATATTCATCATTATTGTTCCCTACAATCCACTCATCATCAGATGGCACATCATCGACTATTACTAGATCAACTTCTTCTTTGAGACTCTTTTGTTTCAAATGTCTATCATTCAATTTCTTATTGTACTATTATGTAAACTAATTTATAAAACTTAGTTGCACTTAAACCATTTCTTCTTCTTATATACACTTATCCATGAAACATATAATTTATGACTAAGAGCTCAAAATCTAGATAATACTTTGGAAGCAAGGAAATATAATTTAAAACTTCAACGAACCTTATTAAATGTACTTTAATAACGCTCACATTCCGATGCTGAGCAAGTAAGACTGAGAACTTTGATGACATATTAGTTATTACATCAAGGAAACTAAAATAAGTAAAAATAGTTATGATGCATACCTGAAGAACAATTTTTACAAGATAATATAGCTGGTTGGAATCCAAAAAATATACAAACTACATTTCGAGCCTCTTTTTCAGTCAGAGGATTAACTTAAGTTTGAATTACTACAATCACATGTATCTGTACCTATAAATCGATCCATAGGTCCTCGAGTTAAGGATGACAACCCTACCCGAATCTCCACATTGATATGATATTGTCCACTTTGGGCATACACCCGCATGGCTTTGCTTTTGGTTTCACCCAAAAGGCCTCAAATCAATGGAGATGTTGTCAACACTTATATACCCTTGATCTTTTTCTATTCTAACCGATGTGGGACACTTTGTTTGCATCCCCAACAAACATCCCTTTAGTACAACATTTCCATGCAGGATCTTTCCTAGCCCCTTTGGTTGTTTTCATGGTATATCCAACCATCTCTGTGGAGGGGAAACGAAAAGATGAATAGAAAATTAATAACATTTTCATTTGAAAGAGAATAAACCTTAACCAAAGTAAACAATTAAGAATTTTTTTTTAGTTATTTTCTTATTTCAATTCGAATGGCGCTATGATTCTAATAGAAAAAAACAATACATTTTAAATCATAAATAATAGGAAAATTTGATTCTATACAATAATCATAAAATAATAATAATAATAAGTATATGAAAAAATAACAATATATTTTTTTATTGAACTTTTAATAAATTTTGAAAGTAATAAAGATAAATTAATTATCATTTGAAAGAAATATTGAACATATTATTTAAATAAAGATTGAAAATATTTTTAAATTAATTTTAATAAATATTGAAAATATTTTGCAGTTCGAGCTACATAATTGATTGGCAACGAACTCAATGATGGTCACCTCGTATGCTCAGGCTAAGAGTGTGTAAATGAATCCACCCATGTCTATGTTGTAATTCCCCTTTTCCATCTTGGCACTCCAATTATTTGTAACTAGGAGGTTATATGCAACCCATCCCCATAGCTAATTGATGAACATATCAAGGTTGTCAACCATTAATAGATAGTCATTCCAAATTGCAACCTTCTCTTGCTTAGCTAGTAGAAAGCTATCAAGACAATACAAAAGTGACAACTTGATCATGTCATCTTCTTGAGCCTTTTTACTTATCTTGAAAGTCATATTCAACATTATCCTCTAATTACATCGTCTTGAAGTATTCATTCTTAAGGCTCACACCACCTGTTTTTATGTCTTATTAATCTTTATTTCTTCTCCATATCTAAGCCACATCAACAAAACCTTTTTTCCTTACGTTGTTGTTGAATCAAGTGCTACAATAATTGTAATGATGGTCCTTAAACTTTGCATCATACTACTCGCCTAGGTTTTTTTTTTTTTTTTTTTTTTGCATTATGCCACTCTTGGAACACATGTTGATTTTTATTTCCTTAGATCATCTAGACGCTATCATAACATAGTCATCGTCCTAAAACATTCTTAAAGTTATCAGTTAATACAAAGAACATATTTTTCACACACCAAATAATATGTTATACATAATATTTTGCCAATTCTTCTATATTACAGTATATATATAAACAAAATATTTCCATCATCCCTTTATATTACATTAACGCTTTCCATAATACTACATAACATATCGTTCTTTTAGGTTTATGTACATTTATATACTAAGACACAACACACTCATATATACACGCGTATACACATGGTTATACACAGACACAACACAGACATGCTTAAGAAAAAAAACATATATACACAAGTCAACACAGAGAACCCTAACACACTATGTATTACGGTGTATACATATTGTATATAAAACACACAACATGTATATCTATACCCGTATACACATGTTTATATATGAACATAACATATACATATGCTTAACAAGAAGGTACATTCATGTGCATAATATGCAACAAACATTCATGTATACTATATACATTGTACATAAGTGTAGACAATAATATACTCCATATATACATCAACCAGAATCACTAGTAAAAAGAGTATACAGTTGGGAGTACATCCCTTAGGTGCATAGGTCTCTTACGCCCTTAGGTGCTGAGTAGTGTTCTCCCCTCTCTATAGCTTGTATTAAATAAGAAGTACTTTCAAACCGTCCTTTATTTTCCTTTTCTTCTTCACATCATCAGTATCCTTTAAACATACTCAAGTCAGCAGATCTATCCTACTTTACTGCTGAATTATGCATAACTATATATCACATAATTACCTTTGCTCTATCCATCTTAGCAGCTTTTTTTTAGAAGTTTGGTCGTTTTCTTGTTCCTTAATCTCACTTGAAGTTGCCTCATAGCGACTATCATCCGAATGGTGTTCTTCTTTAGATGAATTATCCCTATGGTTTCTAGTCGTCTATCAACACAAAATTATAGGTTTAATAATCAATAAACTAAGGGTAAAATAGGGGGAGGGTTGTTGGGAGATTTATACCAATGTCTCCTCGTCGCCAGATTCACCCCTGTGAGGATCCAATGTTTCATTCCTAGGTTTTTTAAAAGCTTATTTTGAACTTGCAGAGTCGTTTGCAATAGTGTTCCCTTTTTCCACTTTGTCCATTTTCATATGTGTATGTTTGATTGATTTTGATCCTTCTGGCTCCATATCACCACTTTGCATGTTGACGATTGATCAAAATACACAAGATTTTGGGCTACAATATTGTATTAACAGTCATGGGAATGACATATCACTTCTATTCCCGATGTTTGTTTCTTTTACGGTACCCTTAGAAGACACATGCTGCTCTAAGACGTTGACTAGGCCTGTGCTCGACTACTTTCTGATCTCACTACAAGAAAATAGATCTTAGGCGATGAGAGTATTAGCAACAAAGGCAAATTTTGTCCCCTTTGACCAGCAAATGTGATGGTAACACACGTCGCCGCATTTGCCTCAAACTAATGCGAAAAATCGCTTAATCTGTCACTTTATCTCAGAGAAAATGTGACAGGGGATAATGTCTGTCGCCTTACCCAAGGAAAAATCGATAGAGTGTTGACTCTGTCGCCTTTGGTTGAAAGAAAAAAGTTTAAAATTGAGCAAATGCAACAGAGTCAACACTCTATTGCCTTTGCCTGATATTTTCTCCCCAACCGTTTATTAATTTTTTAATGGACAAATGCGAAGGAGCCTTATTCGGCCGCATTTGCCCCCGATTACATATTACAGAACTTGCCATTTCCTCTCCATTTCTCCATTTCTTCTCGAAATTTCTCCCAAAACCTTTTAAATATTCCACCCCCATCGCCGCCGCTTGTACTGAAAACCGTCGCCGCTCTCTCACTTCTCAACCGCGATCTCTATCTCTTTTCAAAAGGTAAGATTATGCGTTTATTCCATTTCAAATTTGTTTGAAACCGCTATCTCATTGGTTAAGTTCGTTTCAAATTATAGATTAGGTGTTTAATTTGGTTAGATTATGAATGAAAATAGTTTCATTCCTTAGAAATTAGATTTTTGTTTTAGTTTTAATCTTTAGTTTAGGGTTTTAATTTTTAGTTTTAGGTTTATGAATTAGCTTTTAGTTTTTGTTTCTAGTTTTCAGTTTTAGGCTTTAGGTTTTTGTTTTTAGTTTTAATTTAGTTGTTAGAATTAAGTTTTTGTTTTTAGTTTTTAGTTTTTAGAATTAGGTTTTAAGTTTTTGTTTTAATTTAGTTTTTAGAATTAAGTTTTTGTTTTTTGCTTTTAGAATTAGGCTTTAGTTTTCATTTAGTTTTTAGATTTTAGTTTTTAGTTTTACGATTATGAATTAGTTAATACTTTTTCAAATTAGGTTTTTGTTTTTAGTTTTTCGAATTAGGTTTTTGTTTTAATTTAGTTTTTAGTTTTTAGTTTTAGCTTTATGAATTATTAGTTTCTAGTTTTTAGATTAGGAATTAGGTATTAGTTTTTTGTTTTAAGACTATGAATTAGGTTTTTAGTTTTTAGTTTTTAGATAAATTAATGCAGCACATTCTAATAAATTAGTTTACACGAATCATATGTAGGACTGTTCGTTCAAACAACGAAAAGAGTGTGCTACATTAATTTTGAAAAAAATATGAATAAACATTGGGTTAGAAATATGAACAATTTATCCACCGAATACGTCAAAGGTGTTAAACAATTTTTAGGATTGGCTAAGAATCACGTGAATTGTGTCGGTCTACTTAGATGTCCTTGTAAGAAATGCATGAATAATTCATGGCATTCTATCGAAGACGTAGAACGACATCTATTGATTCATGGAATGTTACCATCTTATGAGCATTGGGTATATCACGGTGAACTCGTGGATTTATCTAGATTAGAACGTCAAAGGTGGAGAGAGTTAGACTTAAGCCGAATAGAGGATCAACGAATCAATATTCATGAGTCTGTTGATCACAACAATGCCGACACGGACATAATTGAAATGTTAAATGATATGAATCGCGAGAGTTTTGAAACAGAAGATGTCGTTGAAAATGACCAAACATTTGAAATTAATAATCCAAGCATTGGTGAGGAAAGTGAGCGAATGAGAAAAATGGATAATATAATGAAGAAAGCGTGCAAATAATTGTTCTCTGGATGTACGAGATTCTCTTCGTTACACTTTTTGGTCAAGCTTATGTACTTAAAGGTAACTAACAAGTGGAGTGATAAATCATTCGATGAGCTGTTGAAGATCTTGAAAAATACATTTTTTGAAATTGATCCATGCATAGCTTGTTCGTTTTACAAAGAAAAACGCAAATTTCGTGATTTAGGATTAACTTACAATGCAATTCACACATGCAAGTACGGTTGCATACTTTATAGAAATGAGTATAAAGACCTTGATCGGTGTCCGATATGTGATGAGTCTCGATATAAGGTAATAACCCAGAAAGGGACAAAAATTCCGCATAAAGTGTTGCATCATTTTCCATTAATTCCATGACTTTTGCGCCGAAACAAAATGCTACAGATATGAGATGGCATAAAGAGAAGCGTATTGAAGATTCTAAAGTATTAAGACATCCAACCGATGCTAAAGGATGGAAACATTTAGATCGAGAATTTCTTGACTTCGCTTTAGATGCTCGAAATGTGCGTCTTGGATTATCTTCCGACGGATTCAACCCATTTGGGAATATGAGTACTTCGTATTCCATTTGGCCAGTCACAATTGTTCTGTACAATCTTCCACCGTGGAAATGCATGAAGGAAACTAATTTTCTCATGTCTTTGCTAATTCCTGGTTCGATATCTCCTGCGAAACACATGGATGTTTACTTACAACATTTAATTGAAGAATTGAAGGAATTATGGAGTAATAAGGTTCGCACGTACGACGCTTTCAAAGACGAAGAACTCAAACTCCATGCTGCTATCTTATGGTCATGTTACATAAAATAGTGGCACAATGATTGAAGGTGAAGGTGATAGTTCTAATGGCTCGAACTACTTTTACGGTGTACTTACTGAAGTCTTAGAAGCTTCATTCGTGAGTGCGAGAAAAGTGATGATGTTCAGATGTGACTGGTTCAACACGGATAAAAAGAAAGGAAGATATCAAAGTCATTTTGGGATAATAATGATCAATGCATCACAATACTGATTTAAAAATGAGCCATTCACCCTAGCTAACCAAGCAAAATAAATTTTCTATATAGACGATGTGAAACACGAAAAAGATTGGAAAGTTGTGCAACTAGTCTCCAATAAAAGTTTGTGGAATGTCCCTGAGATGGAAACTAATGAAGTTGGAGAATGACTAATTCATCAACTCTAATGCATAGTAATTGAAGGCAAAAATAGAGTGGACGAGTATTTAAAAGTCAATTTGATATGTAGGTTCGATGTTGAACCAACAATAATAGAGCAATCGGTGAATGCTGATGAAGAAGATGAAAATATATTCATTAATGACGAAGAGCAGGATGATGGCGTCGATAATATGATGAAGATTAAGTGTTAGTTTATTGTTTATTTCATTCTCTATACGTCATTTCAATTTGACTTCTGAAAACACTACTTTTAATAATTGCAGGTTATCATTATGCCTAATATATCGAGACATCTTACTTAATCAGTTTTTGGCGAAATCGACGGTTATATAGATCTTGATTTCGTATCTGCTACTATCAATACTCAACAGGTACTCATGCTGGAGGTAAGATCGAGTACTTATAAATTTTATATATGACATTAAAATGTTCCCATCTTATAGTCCATTTTTTGTATATAGGTAGTAGTAGTAGTAATACTACTCAATACTGGGGACCGTCAAAGGATGAAAACTTGAACAAAAGGGTCACAAAGGAGGGGCGGCTAAAAGTTCAATTTAGTGAAGAGAACAAGAAGGCATTTGGAAAGAACGTTAATGCACTGAGCAACCAGGTTGGAGTACTGGTTTGACAGTCCTTTCCGGTGGGGCAGGAGATTGGTCGCAAATCACACCGACAGAAAAGAAATTTTTAAAACAAAACCTCCTGATAATTAATCCTTACATTTACATTTAAGTTTTCAATGCAATGAATGATTCTAATTTCATGTGTTTTCACCCCTCAACACACCACTTCGACTTAGATTTGGATAATAAGCTTATAAGCGGTGTAATCGAGGAACTGATGAAATCCCGGTTGAAAGATCATAGGTACACCTTATACACATATTACTGGCAGGTTATATACTTAATATATATTTTTTATTATGTAATCTTTTGAGTAAATAAAGTTAACTTTTTTTCCTTTTGTCTTAGTAAACAACTAGTGGAAGAACGAATGAATAGACTCCACTATACTATGAGCGATATCCAAGATTGACACTACTTGTGCAACAGGTGAGCGTCTTAGCAATGGGAAGAAAAACACGAACAGGGAGTTAAAGAAAAAGCCGCCCTGCCATACAACCACCAAGCAGGGCCTATATCGTTTGTATCTATTATCGAAAAGGTACGAACCTCGTGTATCTCTAGGGACTAGTTGAGATTTTCATAAAAATTTATCTCTACGATAGTTTGAAATGTATTTAGAATT
>JBBMEG010000131.1:0-10136 GCA_037832605.1 Cyclanthera cordifolia
AACTTTACTCTAAATAATGATTCTAACTAAAATCTCCATAAACATTCCAATGGTTGTTTAATTAAAAAAAATGAAAGAAAATAATCAAATAAATTGATGGCCAAAAGTGTGGATTAATTTATTAATCTGAAATGTGTAAAAATATAGGGGCATGCTTTCGACAAAGCTGACACGTCTTCCAAAAAGTCTTGTTTTATGGACCATCTTCTTTCTTTTTTTTTCTTCTTGTTTCTCTTCTTCTAAACAAAACCCTACCGAGAGAGAAGATTTAAAAAAAAAACAAACAATATGTGGATTATTGAAAGCCTTACAAATACAATGAGCCAAAGAGGAAAAAGTGGGTGCGGTTGACTCTCAGTCGCTCTTCACTAAAGTCTGTGAAAAAAAAGAAAAAGAAAAAGAAAAAGTGTACAACTACAGTGGTGAAGAAGAAGAACGATGGAAAAAAGAAAGGGTGTGAAACTCACTCAATCCTCGCCATTTTTTCACTCTCTCTTCCTCTTCTTCATCACATTCTATGTTTCTGCCTCGCCGTCGCTGCCGCCAAACCTTGACCCAACTCAAAGCCCTCAAGTCCTCAATATTCCCACTCCAGACCCATGTTCCCCGCTGTCGTCTCTCCCCAACGCCACTCTCTGCGACTCCTCCGCCACCTTCTTTCCCTCCTCCTCGCCAACTTCTCCGACGACGTTGCTCTGTTTCTCTTCATAGCCATGTTTTTTGGTATGTGGCAACCCTATTCTTAAAACACAAGATTTTAGTTTCTAAAATGTCGTGCCTTCTACAAAATGAAAGCAAGAAGTAAGATAAAGAGAAAGATTTGCTGGGATTGAAGGAAAAAAAGAAGAAATTGAAAATGAAACAGAGACACGGGCAGAGGAAGAAAGATGGAAAGAGGACTTTTTCAACTCGGGTTAACCTAGAAATTTGGGCAATTTTTTTTAACCGGACTGACACCAACTCGAGTTTGAGAAAACCTTATGCCAAACGAGGTTTTGTGGGATTTTTGGGGTTAAGTTAATTCGGGTTAACTTAACCCCTCCCCCAAACGTGTCCTTAGGGTGTGTTAGGTGCGTTTGAGCTACCATTAATATAGGAGGATAATAGAAAGAGCTTACTGAGAATCATTTCTCCTATAATCACGTTCCTCTAAAATCACATTTTTATTCTCTTCCTAACTACTTTATGTACTTTCCATAACAACTTTTTATCTCCTTATAACTATTTTTCACTCACATCATACCAATTATTTTATTTTTCTCATTATCATTCCTTTCACCCCAAATACAATTAATTATTTCTACCATATAATCATTTCTTCCACCCCAAATACAAATAATTATTTTTCACATAATCATTACCTTTTTTATTTTCCTCCTAATTCTCATTCACATTCCCTAAACACACCCTTTACCTATTTAAACTTGGAAAAAAAGAAAAACTTAAACTTCATCATCTTTATCTTCAGAATTTGTTGCATAAACATTAAATGCGTTTATTTTTTAGTGAGTTTTAAATTCAAGAGTTTGGTAGCTGAAATGCCAAGAGTTGTGAAGATGGAAGACAATTTAGTTTATATAGGAGAAGATTGTAATGCCTATAAATAGATTGTTCTCATTATACATGGCCGTAGTTGTAGAAGAAAAGTGAAATACAACAAAGAATTATAAGAATAGTGGTTTTTCTTAGAAAAGTAAAGTGTCTTGTCTCTTCTGTCATAGAAAAGAAAATTAGCGTAGCTGAAATTCATTGTTAATTGATTTTACAATTTGGTATCAGAGCCGATGGAAAATGTGATGAGTCAAGATGTATGGGAGGTGGTCGAAGAAGGTTTTGAAGAACCAAGAGATACCACGAGTTATATGACGGCTCAAAGTAAGGCGTTGAAAGAGACGCGATCAAAGGATACGGTGGCACTATACATGTTGTTTTGAGCCATTTACGAGTCGGGCTTTGAGAAGATTGTTGTGCAACTACTTCAAAAAATAAGCGTGGGACATTTTAGAAAAAGTGTTCAAAGGAGCCAACCGAGTCAAGCAAGTGGGTCTCGAAACTCTTTTGTGGAGCGTTAGAAAGCATGAAGATGAAGTAGTCGGAAAGTGTATCCGACTACATCACGCGCGTACAGACTGTGGCGAACCAAAAACATAGAAATGTTAGCCGATACGCGAGTTTTGAAGATGATTTTGAGATCATTAACCAACAATTTTGAGAATGTTGTGTGCGAGATAAAAGAGTCAAAGGACCTTGCAACGCTCACGGTCAATGAGCTCGTCAGTTCTCAAGGCACACAACCAACGTAAGAAGAAGAATAAGGAGGAGACATTGGAGCAAACACTTCAAACTAAAGCGTCAATCAAAGACGAAATGATATTCTGAAAATTTTCATTGTAGAGGTCAGGGTGATGGAAGTCGTGGAAATGGTCGTGGTGGTCAAAACAGCAGTCATGAAGGGTACTATAAGGAGAGGAGACAGTCGAGCCAACCAAATTTGGTGTGAAAGAGGACGTGGTCGAGAAAGAGGCGGCCGATCGAATTATTCATACATCGAGTGTTACAAATGTCACAAATATGGTCACTATGCGAGAGTGATTGCAACTTTGAAAAATATTATAATTGTGGTAAAGTGAGACATTTTGCAAAAAAATTGTCGAGTCGATAAAAAGATGGAAGAAACGACCAACTTAGCGCTAAAAGACGAAAAAAGTGAAGGTCTTTTTTTGAAGGCTCACAATGAAGTCAACATCAACAATGATACTTTAGTGTACCTCGACTCGGGAGCAAGCAACCATATGTGCGGCCACGAGTATCTATTCAAAGAGATGGAAAATATTGAAGATAGTCAGAGGTCATTTAGAGATGCATCAAAGATAGGGATTAAAGGTTGAGGTACGGTTTATTACTTGCAAAAGGATGGCTTAATAGGGTCAATTCAAGATGTCATGGGTTGTGCCCTAAAGGCCTAGTAGTTTGTATATTTAACAACAAGCATTTAATGTCATTTTCAGTTATTAATAAAAGTTATTGTTTTTTCATAAATTTGCGTATTTAATATTCAAAGATAGTGATCAAAAGTTGAGGTACAGTTTATTATTTACAAAAGGATGGCTTAATAGGGTCAATTCAAGATGTTGTGGATTATGCCATAAAGGTCTAGTAGTTTGTATATTTAAGAACGAGCATTTAATGTAAGACATTTAATGTGATTTTCAGTTATTAATAAAAATTATTATTTTTTCATAAATTTGCGTATTTAATATTCAAACGTCATTCAACCTTATTGCATTAATTGAACTAATGTTGATAAACCCTTTGATTATTAATATGAACACTTGAATAGTTTATATCTTAATTGTCTACAGTATATGGACTAAGGCTAGGGTGCATAAGTCCCGATAACACTGTGGGTGCGGCCCGCTTTACAATAGTTACAAACAACCTGATCCTGGTTGTTCACGTGGAAGCATGTGAGTGGGGGCGCCTATGCAAAAATGAGTTTTTGCATATGAATAGATAAGAAGTTTTATGATCGAGCCAGTAATTCCGTCAAAGACTCGTATCAACTACTTCACTAAGGATGATCGTATGTTGATGTGATCTTAATACTGAGTGGGTTGCGAACTCCTGCTTTATAAAAGTGTTCTTTGATGTGCATGAGTGAGATCAGTCAAACAACACTAGGTCAATAAGGCTCCCGTTTTGGGGATTGTTGTAGTGAGTAGTTGTGAACACAACGCCAACACAACGCCACAAGAAGGAATTCACGCCTTTTCCTAATATTGTAAAAGATGTAAAGTTTTTCCCAGGAATTCACGCATTTTCCTAATATTGTAAAAGATGTAAAGTTTTTCCCTTAAGAACTGATTCTAGGAATTGAACAAAGAGTACCCGCCTCTCATTGACCCGAGAGGACACTAATTTATAGTGTGACTATAAATAGCTTGTTCATTAGAGGAATCATTAGCGCTTAAGAAGAAAAATGTAATCACATGGGTAGAACGAATTTCTTGTCCCAGCTGTGAATTACGAACAAGCTTGTGAAAGATCATATAGCAGATGACCGATTATATCTGTGGACGTTAACTTGTACTATGATGCGAGAGAGTTCAACGCATGCTTTTAATGGAATAAGCATGATATTAACGAGCTGAGATTAGATCTAAGTCGTTGTAGCTTCCCATCTATATGTTTATTGGTCCCCTGGCTAGCTCAATTGCTGGTACAATGTTTCATAAGAGAATGAATTTGAAGAGTTCAAATTCACAAATTAATTATGTTGGACATAATTAATAGGAGTGTTAAGTTTAATTTATAAACTTAACTAATTAATATATTTTGGATATATTAATTCAATTTATTGGATAAATTAATTATAAATAGTTATTGAGAGAACTCATCTAATATTATGTTGGACAAATTAAAGTTTAAATAATTATTGGATAATTATTTAAACCATAATTATAATAAATATGTTGGACATATTTTTTTAATAAATATTAGATAATTATTAAATGGAGAATATTAATTAATTATGTTGGACATATTAACTGAATTAATAATTAATAGATAATTATTATTTGTAGAAAAATTAATATATTGGATACATTAGTTATAGAGATTTATTTATTATAATATATTGGATATATTATGGAGTTGAGATTTATTGGATAAATATCAATTTAAAATAAATAAAACTAATTTTAAATTGGGATGGGAAAATCTTTGATTTTTCCGAATGTGACAGCCCGACATTTCGCCCCTTATTTTCGAGGTTAGTTAGTTTGTTTTAGGCTTACCGGGAATCCCAGAGGTCGTTTTGAACTTTATTTAGAGTTACAAGTATTTATAAAAGTTTTATTTCGAGAGGTGTGAAATCGGAATTTGAAAACTAGGGGTAAAAAATGGTCATTTTTAGCCCTATGTGCATTTTTATAATTTATGCCATCTGTTTTGTCCTTATATAAAAGGACAAAGGAAACCAAATGATTAGGTTTTGAGTAGTTTCGTGGATTTCAGTGCCGCTTGTTCCCTCATTTTCTGCATTTTCCAACAGCCGCGGACAGCTTCTGCCATCCAATCATTACCGACGGATTTCTGCGCCGACAGCTTCTGCCATCCAATCATTGTCGCTATTTTCGGTGCCGATAGTTTCAGCGCCACCGACAGCTTTGTCGCCTCGGGAAGTCGCGCCACCAGATTCGATCAATCGCGAGAGGAAAGAGACAACAACACCCAATCAACAACCGCAACAAAGCCTGCCACCGTCAGCACCGCCTGTCTCCTTGTCCCCCATGTGTTCCGACAGCCACCGCCGCTGCCAGAGATCCTCAGCTTCATATTGGCCAGCAAATCCGATCCTGTCTTCCTGTCGCCCGAGCCTGAGTGTCTTCCTAGCGTTCGACCATCCAGCACGCGACACGCGTCCCAATTGCGACAGCTTTTGTCTTCGCGTGTTTTCCTCATGCGCCGGTGAGCCTCATCTCCACGCGCCGCCGTTGTTGCTTTCTCCGGTCATTTTTCCAGCCACACGCTGCCACCGGTCCCCAGAAAATTTTTGGATACTTGTTTTTTGGTCATTTTGACGCTCTGGACCCGTTTTTGATAGTTTTAGGGCCTAATTCTGACGTTTTAACCCTGTGTTACCCAATTTTTGTCGGAGAAACTTCTGGGAGTCGCAATTTGGGCACTTAGGAGTACTTGGAGTAGATAACGAGCAAGGTAAGAGGGTTTATTTTTGTCCTGAACTATTTTGATTGAATAAATGCATGTTAGTTATATTGAATGTTGTTAGTTTAAATGGATGTTCGTGCACGAATGTGATATTATATCTTGTGAATCCCTATTTATATGAAATTGTAGTTATACTGCGTGATACCTGTATATATCTCTGAATCGGGTTGGCTTAACCCTAGATGGGTTACCCCGGCGTAATTTAAGGAAATGGAACCGGGTAGGCTTATCTCTACAAAGATGCCCCCGTGTGCGAGCCATGAGGAATTGGGATGGCTCAGCCCTCGTGTTGCCTCGATACTGTTGTATTTGAGACCTCTGATTGTTGTTTATCCTTCCTTACATTTATTTAACGCTCTTAAGTATGAATTGACTCACTTTACATATCTTGGTGAGTTAAAATACTCACCCCTTTTTCTTTCTTCTGTGGTAATCCACAGGTATGCACGGGCTTTACCAGGATGGCTGATCTGACGCAGTGGAGACCATGGGCATGTTGAGTCATTTTATACGTTTTGCATCCTGTCTAATTATTTCTTTTCATAAGAAATATGTTGAGGAAACTATGTTTACTGGTTGATTTCTTCTTTTTAATGAACTGTGTTTTTTGCTTCTTTTTCTCTTATTCTTTCGAAGGAGTACTCTGAACCGTTTGACTTTGTGTTTTGATTAATAAAACTATTTGAGGAAATGTTTATTTATTGTGTTTCATTTAATGTTTTAAAGGTTGTTTACATCATGCATTTAGGGTAAGGGTTTATATGGGACCCCTAAAGGATCGGGTCTTCACACATAATATCTTTGATTATTGGATATTAAAAGATATTATATTTTTTTTAATTCAAAGATTCACTTTTCTACTATAAATAGTAGGTCTGGAGGTCTTCAATCTCATCTCAGTCAATTTAGAGTAATTCTCAAATAGAGAAACATCACTACAACTGAGTTCTCTTTTTCCTCTAGAGAAAAATACTTCCAAGCTCTCTTCTCTAAAAAAAACTTCCCACCAAGCACTCAATGTAGCATACAAGACATGGCCTGGAAGATTGGAGAAGACTAAGTAGATTAATTGGATTAATATAAAGTTAATTAATTAGATTAATTACTGTGAAATTTTTATTATTCACACGCTTTCGCCGTCTTATTTGAGGGTTACTCAATATTTTTAAAAGACTGGCTACCTCACTTGAAGGACAAACAGCGACGTTTGGTTGCTCGAGTCAAGATAAGAAGAAATCGAATGTACAAACTGAATTTGAGAATTATTTGAGAAAAATGTTTGCAATTTGATGTAGAAGACAAGACATCGTTGTGACATATCTGCTTTGGTCACCTACATCATGGTGGTCTAAACGAGTTAGCGAAGAAGAATATAGTGCATGAGCTACCCAACATGCATTACGAGGAAATGTTTTGTGAAGAATGTATGCTCAGCAAACATGCAAGAACCTTGTTTCAAAAGAAAGCAGAATATTAGGCTAAATAACCTCTCGAGTTGATTCATACCAATATATGTGGACTATTTACCCCCAAATCCTTCAGCGGTAAGAGGTATTTCATTTAGTACTTTCTCGATGATTTGTCACAAAAAACTTGGGTTTATTTTTCTGAAAGAAAAATCAGAGGCATTTGAGGCATTCAAAAAGTTCAAAGTGAAGGTGGAGAAGGCAACTAGTAGACATATCAAAGTTGTACGATCTGATAGAGGTGACGAGTATACTTCGACGAATTTCACGGAGTATTGCGAGGAATAAGGCTTAAGGCGATTTCTAACCGCACTGCACACTCCTTAATAAAATGGTGTAGCCGAGAGAAAGAACCAGACCATTCTTGACATGGTTTGGTTAATGCTCAATAGCAGAAGATGCCAAAGGAATTTTGAGCAGAAGTCGTGCAATGCGCCATCTATGTGCAAAATTGATGTCCTCATGCAAAGTTAGATGATCAAACACCACAAGAGGTATGAAGTGGAGTAAAACCGATAGTTTCTCATCTAATCGTGTTCGGTAGTGTGGCTTATGCACACATACCAGATCAAAAAAGAACGAAGCTCGAAGACAAAAGCAAAAGGTATATTTTTATTGGGTATGATGATAAGACAAATGTTACAAGCTACTTGATGCACCAACTAGTATACCAAAAAACTGTGAAACTACTGACAGAGGTTAACATCGAAGTTGTAAAATCATCAGTTGTTGCACTAACTAGCATACCGACAAACTCTGAAACTACCGATGATGAAGATGAACCACGATAACCCAAAATGCAAAATTTTCAAGATTTGTATGATTCTACAAATGAGGTACACCTTGTATTCTTTTGACAGATGCTGAAAATATCAGTTTTGAAGAGGCCATGCGGGACAAGAAGTGGTAAACGACCATGGATGTGGAGATTAAAGCGACTATCCGTAACAATACATGAGAGCTAACCAAATTGCTGGAAGGAAGTCAACCCATTGGTGTGAAAGGGGTGTTCAAAGAACAAGATGAATGCTCAAGGCAAGATAGAGTAGTACAAGGCACAACTTGTTGCGGCGATACAAGCAAAAGCCAAAAATCAACTATGATGAAGTGTTTGCTCCTGTTGCAAGAATGGAGACAATCTGATTGCTCATTTCCTAAGTGGCTCAATTCAAATAGCTGATTTTTCAAATGGATGTCAAGTCGGCATTCTTGAACGTGTACTTGAAGAAGAAGTCTACATCGAACAACCACCCGAGTCCATGAAAATTGAAGAAGAAAAGAAGGTCTAAAATTGAAGAAGGAGATTTACGGGTTGAAGCAAGCACAACGAGCATGGAATTCTCGTATTGATACATATTTCAAGGAATTCTCATATTGTCCCTACGAGCATGCATGTTACACAAAGAAGAGTGGAGGTAATGTGATACTTTTTGCTCTTTATGTTGATAGCCTCAATTTTATGGTAACAATGATGAGATGATAAAAGAGTTTAAGGGCACAATGACACGAGAATTTGAGATGACAGATTTAGGCTTGTTAAAGCTTTTCCTCAGCTTTGAGGTTAAACAAGAAGAGACAATTGGTATTTTTATATCATATGAGACTTATGCAAAAAAGATTTTAAAGAAGTACAAGATTAAAAGTTGTATCTCGGTATCAATACCAATGAAAGTAGGTGTGAAACTTAGGAAGTTTGCTGAAGGAGAACGCATAGTTGCGAGTAGATACCAGAGTTTGGTAGGAAGCTTTTGTTATCTCACATGCATAAGGCCATATTTTTCATTAAGTGTTGACATTATAAGTCAGTTCATGGAGGAGTCGATTTATTCACATTGGAAGGCATTGAACCGAGTCTTACGATACATCCAAGGTACGGTGTCACTCGAGTTGTTCTACTTGAAAGTAGAAGATTACAAGTTGATTGGTTAATCTAACAACGATTGGTGTTGAGACATAGACAATCGTAAAAGTACATCGGGATATGTGTTCTTTATAGGCAACACAACATTTACTTGGCTTTCAAAGAAACAACTAATCGTGACGCTCTCAGCATGTAAAGATGAATATGTGGCAACATCTTGGTGTGTATGTCATGCTATATGACCTAGAAATTTATGGAGTAAGATGAACCTAAAGCAACTAGGTGCAACCGTGATTCAAGTTGACAACAAATCATCAATTGAGTTGATAAGGAACCTAGTGAACCATGAAAGAAGCAAACACATTAACGTTCATTTTTACTTTATCCGAGATCATGTGAAGGAAGGAAGTGTGGAATTTTTGCATATAGCAAGTCAGGATCAAGTTTTAGATATTTTCACAAAATCGCTACTAAGAAGATGATTGACATGACATATGGTAGAAACATTTAAGTTTATGGGGGAGGGGGGTTGTTGAATAAACATTAAATGTTTTGTTTTTTAGTGGGGTTTTAAAATCAAGAGTTGGGTAGATGAAAAACCAAAAGTTGAGAAGACGAAAGGACAAGAGTCGTGAAGATGAAATGTCAATAATTGATATAGAGAAGATTGTAATGCATATAAATAGATTGTTCTTTTCATTGTAAAGTGTAGTAGTTGTAGAAGAAAAGTGAAATACAATAAAGAAATACATGAAGAGTGGTTTTTCTTACAAAAGTAGGGTGTCTTGTCTCTTCTCTCATAAAAAAGAAAATTAGCGTAACCGAAATTCATCCTTAATTGATTTTACAGATTTGTGCTCTGCTTTTTATTTTAAGAACATGTGTGTATATATATATATTTTGCTAAAGACATACTATTTTTTGCTAAAGACATACTATTTTTAAAATTTAAATAATAATAATAAATAAATTGCAATGAAAAATATCAAGAGTTGATGATCATTTACCCTATCAACTATTAGTTTTTTCATGATAATCATAATCAAAACTACAACCATATTGTAGTGTTTTATGTGTGT
>JBBMEG010000132.1:0-2500 GCA_037832605.1 Cyclanthera cordifolia
TTTTTGCTTGCTTCACTTGATGGAAAAAGTATCAAAACGATTTTCTCAAATTTTGCTTATTTTAATTTCCTGAATTAAATAAAATGAGTAAAAAAATGTGGTAATTTATAAGAAGCTGTATTTATAGAAAAAAACAGATAAAACTATTCATTATTAATATTTTAACTTTATTACTGAAAAGTAGTTGGTTAGTTAATCTAATATGGTTTCGTGTGTTACAGCAATTCATATTTGTGTAGGTTTATATATATTTAAATTATACAAAATTACAAATTTAATAGGGATAGTGCTACATACTAGGTATTAAAAATTCAAATCAATGACTTTATGAATCGAAGACGTGTTGATCATTGCTAATTTAAACTCGATTTTAATCATCACAAGACTCAATGGCGTGTTAATTTTCGTTATTTAGTTTTAATCCAATTCAACACCACAATTACGAGTTCAATCCTTCAAATTGGTATTTGTAATTTTCTTCCGAATTTTTGTAGTCAAATTAAACTTTTACTTTTTTTTTTTTTTGAAATTTTTGAGATATATATTTAATAGTTTTTATTAATAAAAACTATTAAATACCTTATCTAAAATTGGTATTGTGTTGGTTTTTATTAGGTTTTTATCATAGTAACCTTATCTCCTCATAGATCTATTGAACATAAAACATGAATGTTAATTAGAAAGATGTTGTCTATTAATTAAGGGTACTTTTTTGTTCTTTCAATTTTTTACACTAGTTGATCTGTTTTTTTTTTTTAAATCATAAAATATTCATTAATAATAATAGAAAACTTACACACATACCCCCAATAAAATAAAGCAAACACAAAATAACTAATTTGATTTCGGTTCATAATTCGTACCGAGACAAACCACGCATACACGAACCGAAGATTTATAAAAATTCAAAAGGGTAGACATAATTTAACAAGTTGAACTAATTGAATGAGGTGAACTGATTAGAACTATCAGTTGAATGATTGAGACGAGGACATTTTAATCGTTTTACATAAACAATCAATTTTTCTATTATATAGCAATAACCACAAATCGAGTGATGCTAAATATACATTACTAGTGCCAATTGAGTTATGCTCGTTTTGACAAAAAAAAACCAACATTTTTTATACCCAATCAATACAATTTCTTTTTAATAGGTCAATATTGGCTTCTTTATATCTAAAGGTTGACATAATTTATAGCCAAACTATATGTCTATAATATTTTAATTTCAATATTTATTTTTACGAAACTACAAAAAAGAGTTATTACAAGTAGGCTACAAATATGTAGAAGTTTTTATAAATAATTAACAATAAGCGTCCTTCGGAAGCAATTATTGTTAAAGTTAAATATTTATGGCAATAACTAACAAGAACAACATGACTAATTACAAGGGTCATAAGTTTGAATTCCTGCATCAAAAAATAAAAATTCTCCAATAAATTTATATATGTTATATGTATTTGTGGGGTTTATGAATTTAAAGCTAATATATATAAGGAAATTAATGATGAACATGCTCTTATTTTCTACGGAAATAAAGTCAAAATTTTTAATAAATGAAGATTTAACTACAACTCGTGTGTGTGGTGCGATAAAGCATTGTGTTTGGTATATTATGTTCGACGGCAAGATCGACAATAATTTGATCATTTGTAAAATCTGTGCGATAGCAACCGTATGTTTCGCACGGTGATTTGATTGACAAAATAAAATGTAGTTTGATGTGCAATGACTTTATTTTCAAGTTTGGTCATGTGTGTATTTACCTGTTCTAACTTGAAAAGAGTGTTACAAATAAATATCTTTGGTATATTCTCTAGAATTTGTCGAATATTATTTAAGATTTGTAAGAAATTTTTTGAGATATGATATTGTGTATGTGTTATATATATTCGTGAAAAGTTAATGAAAAATCAGCAAGTTTAGGTTTTTCTCACAATTTAACACATAAATAATAAACAAAAACAAACAATAGAAAGGTTTACACATGCAAATATCAATTTTATTATTTGTGTATCAAAAACTTCCTCACAACTTAAACCAATCATGAATCAAACTAAATTAAACCATTGATAAACCCTAATTCATATACACATATAACAAAATAATATTAGTCAACAAGAGCAGTAGTAGTTCAACGACTCGATAATCAAGAGGTCACGGGTTCAATCCTCTATCATTGTTATAATCTAAAAAAAAAACCTTAAACAATATTAGGTTTCATAGATCCATTTTTTGAGTGTTCAACTCCAAGAAAATCTATGAACTCAACATCCTTCTTCTCATCTAATTCCTTCAAAACCTCAAACTTAATGGCCGATTTCGATCCATTCTCTCGAAAACTCTTCAAATCGCTTTCAAATCCAAACGAATTTCGATAGCATCTGAAGAACAAATTCGAAGCTGGAGAATAATTCCAACGATTGTTGTTAGGGTTTCGAAGCTTCCACAATCTTCCGAACAATCCGATGTCGCTGCAGCCGCCAATGTACGA
>JBBMEG010000132.1:7500-45458 GCA_037832605.1 Cyclanthera cordifolia
TGCAAAACAATCTTGGAGGACATCCTCCCTAAGCGAGAGTGCATCTTTTTAAGGCTTGAGATAGACTATCTAGTTTTTTTCTTTTTCAATAGGGTTATGTTTTTAAGCATTTCCACACTAACCAAAATAAACTTTGAAAAAAATCCCCTAAGTTTTGCTTCTTTTTTTTTTTGGCTCCTTTTGTTTGTTGATCAATTTTATTATTATTATTATTATTATTATTATTATTATTATTATTTGAAGCATAGAAATTTGACATTAAAATTCTTAAAAATCCTTTTTTTTTTCTCTCTCTCTCTCTCTTGATTTGATATTCTAAATTAGTTATTCATCCCTGATTTTTTTTGTCCAAGCACTTGAAAATTTGTGGCCTAGTTTGAAAATTCAATTTTATAGATAATACTTCAGGTTTTTCAACAACAAACTATACGTTAATTTTAACCTACTTAATTAGCGGAATATTTTTAAAGAAATTATCCTGATTCGAAAAAGAGATGAAAATCAAATGTGATTAAAAATAGAAAAAATAAAAATACATTATGCTAAGAAAAACATTATGAATCAAACATCAACATTAAAATAATTATACAAAATGCGCAATAAATGAAAATAAAATTCTACCCATAACAAAAAAAAAAAAAAAAAAAAATCAAATATAATAAAAAAAAAACATATTAAACAATAAAATTGATAAATCAACTTGAATCGATAGGTTTGAATTATGTCATACTTCTCTCTTTTATTGATATATATATATGTATATGTATATATATATATATGTATATATATATGTGTGTGTATATATATATATATATATATATATATATATAACATAATAAACAAATACTTTATTAAACACTTTTATGTCTTAATTAGTTATGCATTTTCTAAATTTCTCAAAATCATCTAAAAACATAGAAACAATGTCCCAAGACATGACGCATTTGGTTTATGGCTTGGGTTCTGAAAGTATGCTTCCTCAAGATCTCAATGTGACATTGATTTGTAGTCTCCATTTTTTTGATGTCTACCGGTGATTGGCGTAGGAACGAGAATTCTAAATTTTGAATTGTGAGAAATATTAACTACTATAAATATAATGAATTTTCACTACGTAAAAAATTGTTATAATCAATCACATGAAGTAATTTAGTGGTTAGTAAAATTTTAGGATACTTAAAAGATAATAAGTTTTATTTTCAATACCAAACAATCTATTTCTAATATTTTGCCAAAAATATTTGAAATTACGACTAACTTTTTTCTTTCTTAAGTCAAAATCTCGAACTCAATTACATAAAAACTCTCTTCAACCATCTATCACTCTAACTTTTCGCTGCACAAAAAAAGAATTTAATTAGAGCTAGTACACAAAATAAATTTATAATTGAAATGCTTTAAAATACATATACTTCTTTAATAATGATTGCATAATGTAGAATAATCATTTCTAATATTTTGTCAAAATTGATTCAATGTGGAGTAACCTAATTTCTTTAGAGAAATTAATTTCTTAGAAAATAATAATAATAATAATAATAATAATAATAAAATTATTGGAATATTTTGGTGTATTAAATGTAAATGACGTGTAAGTAGAGCATTTAGAAAAGTATGCGTAAACCAAGTCTCCCACCTCTTCTAAGTTTGTAGATGAGATGGGAAGTCAAATATTACTATAAGTTTTAAATTAATTGATTTATATTTTCTCCATTCCTTAATTAAAAAACAATAATTAATGATTTCTTAACTGATTAACATTTGTTTACCCCCACGAAATCAAACTCTTACTTCTTCTTCTCATTTTTCTCAACCACCTGATTGGATATATATATTCATTTTCATAATTCTATTAATGCTTTGCCTATTTGCATCACATTTTAATTAGTTGACTATCCATCCTTATATACTTGTCAAACCAAGCATAACTCAGTTCATGACACTAGTGATGCATTAATCATCCAGTGGTTCGAGTACACGTAGTTTCTTCTATATAGGATTTGCTATCCTCCTCTCCTAACTTGTACTCAAAAAAAAAAAAAAAAAACTATCTTTATATACTTAACCTTCGTAAATCGCATGCGAATTAAATACATAGATATAACTTTTGATGTATGAATAATGCTTTTTTTTTTAATCAATTAATTATCTCACATTCTAATCAATAAGATATAAATAAACTTTTACCTATTTTATTCATCAAGAACGACATCAACTATTGTTTAGATTTTATTAGAGTATAGAGATTAAATTCTAATTCTTCGAACCATAAGGGCTAATGGAAAAGAGATGCCTCCTTATGATAAAGGAGGATTGAATCTTTAGTGTTTACATATCATCATTTGGTGTCGTTTTTTTTTTTCTAATGTTGTTGAAACAAAAATTTGGTAACCATATTTAACTGTATTTCTTGAGACGAAATTATAGTTTTCAGCTCCTAACCATAAAAACGTGATTTTAGTTTTTAAAATCATAAAAATTAAATTTTAACTTGAAATTATAGATGAAATATTAAAAAAAAAAAAAAAAATTTATTTATTGATTGGGTATTCAATCAATATCTACTCCTAATTGGAATTCCACAAACATTTTGTTTTTTAATTTTGTAATTTTATAAAAATTAGAAAGTTTCAAGTTCAATCTCTTGATATTAAAATCATGTATGATAGCCATTTCCTTCTATTTTTCATTATGAGTTGGGTATTCAATCAGTATCTACATCTTTTTTTATTATCACAAATTTTTTTTTTTTTTTTGACAAGTCAAATTTTGTTTTTACTTTAGAAGATTCTAAATTTTGTAAGATTGAATCGGTTTAAAAAAAAAAAAAAAAAAAAAATATATATATATATATATATATATGTGTGTGTGTGTGTGTGTGTGATGCAATAATTAAGAAGTTATAGTTTCTAATTTCTTGCTTTAATTGTGGTTGAATTCAAAAATAAAGGTCTAATTTTTTTTTTTTAATTAGTGAATCAATTAGTGATAGCTCACTATTTTCAATTTATTTAAATCAATTAAGAAAAAGTTATTTCAACGTAATTAATTTTTTTTCCCTTTAAAATCCTACAAAGTAACAAAAACTAATGTAATTTTTCTTAAATAAGTTGGAAAAATAGAGGAAGAAGAGAAAAAAAAAAAAAAAAAAAAAAATATATATATAGACACACACAACACACACAAAAGGACAACTTTATTTAGTAGTGGTCTCATAATCTCACTAACCCTTTTCTTTTAATTATATTTCTTTAATTTTAAAATTGGCTCTACATTCAATTTGGAGTGTTAAAAACAGATTCCAGCAGGCATTATTCTATTAATTTTTCATTATTATTATTATTATTATTAATTAGGTATTAGATCAGTATCCTACTCTTATTTGATGGACATCTCATTAATTAAATTGTACATCCCTTTTGTATTATTTACTATATACTTTATTTTCTATTGTATGATTGATATTGAGACTAAATTTCTAAAGCTTATCACCTTATATACACTGTTTATGAATTTCAAAAACTAATACTTTCTTTAATGACACTATTTAATTTTCTTAATTGTCAAGAAGAGCCTAAATTAATTTTGCATTCAGATGCTTAAACTCATTTATAATAGTTTTATAAAATTTTTGCATCGGATGATTAGAATAAGAGATCTCAAAACTTTTTTTTTAAGTATAAATTAGAGAAGAGGGACAACAAATCCTACGTAAATGGTGATATAAAAGAGAATCGAACTACTGATCGAAGCTGGATGCTAATGCATCACTAGTGTCAGCTCACCTATGTTTACTTTCGCAAAAAATAAACGGCTCGTAATAGAAATCAGATGTTCAAATCTCAAAACCCACCTTTTAATTAATAACCAATATTCCCTTTAAATAAAGGGCTCCTAATAGAAATGAGATGTTCAAATCTCTCCACTCTTATTTTAAATAATAATAAAAAATAAAATGATAATTAGAAGAATTATTTTAAACCTTTTTTTTTTATATATTAATTTGTTTATTTACTAACTTCTCTATTCTAGAAAGAATTTTGTTCGTAACAAAAAAAAAAAAAAAAAAGAGTTTTGAAATCAATGCCACCCATCCATGTTTGAAGAAATAAAGAACATATTTTGATTTTCAATGCTCTACTCAAGTACATTCTGAAATTCCTTATTTTACTTAATGAAGAAAAAAAAAAGTATTTGAAGAATTAGTTGAATATTAGTCCCTTAGTAGTTGGTTGAGCATCGAGATTTTAGGGCATGCTCTTTTCAAAATCTTAGGTTCAAGACAGTCACTGATTTCTTTGAAGCCTAAATTTAGAGAAACAAAACTCCAAATTTCCAAATCAGTAAAACATAATATTTGATTGAATATTTGTACTGACAATTGTTTGTTTTTTTTAATACAAATCGGGGTGGAGGATAATATCGATTTTCAGGATCGAATCCTTGACGCTGGTGTTGAACTTGATTAGTACCAAATAATAAAATCACTGTGTCACTGATCCTTTCGATGTAGTGCCAATTGTTAGACATACTTATCTTGTGACATTTATAAGATATATAACCTACTTCTCTTATAGCTTGATTTCGAGAACAACATATGTTCAAAAAGTTATCCTTAGAGTTGAAATTTTTTTCCTTTATTTTGATCACAATTAAACCTTTTTCGTTTTTTCTTACCCTCCAAATAGTGCTTTGTGGTTGAAATTAAGTTGGTTAAAAGTAATTTAGAGTTTAAAAATAGTATAATATTACATAAATAAAATTGTGTAATTGTATAAATTGGCTATAAAGTAGGAGATTTATTCTTGTATATTCACAAAAGTTTCGTGTATAGTAAAATTCTAAAATATTTATTATATCGCAGAAAAAATATAACGTTTATGTAAAATGGTAAAAATGCAAGTCTTTGCCCCTAATAATCCACATTATGTTCTCATACTATATTAGAAATATACGCATCCATCTCAAAAACTCATTGACTTGAAGAAGAGTAGATCATCTTATGTTATATATATGTTGAAGAATCCTCACATTTTCAATGTGGGAGAATTGTCACATGATGAGTATCTCCAACAACTCATAGACTCAATCAGTTCGATGACAGATTCAATCAACTCGCTAACAGTCTTCAATCAGTTTGCTGAAAAGAGGAGTAAAATTAAAATTTTTGAAAAATGAATGAAAATCTGTTAAGCATGAATTATTTAAATAGATGAATAAAAAGTTGCTATGTAGAGTAATTTTCCTAGAGGTTTGCCTTATATTTTTTAATTTATATTTTTATTAGTTAATTACGTATTTATATGTCTGTCGGCAAGACAAATTTTTGAACCAGGCAACCGAATTTCTATTTAATTTTTTTTTAATCTTACCGATTATCATATACTTGAAAATCGATTATCCATCTTTTATTCGATGTATCTCAAATAACGGGTTCATTTTTCAAAAAATATATGAATATACCTAGTAAATACGATTAGAATCATGATGGAATGAGGTTATAATTATTATCAGTATTGTTATTATCTTTGATGATCTAGATAAACTTCTACCCACTTCGATTATTTAAAAAAAATAAAATAAATGAGGTGATTGTTTGATAAATGTTTAAATTAAAGGAGTTTTTTACATTACTTGGACCTTAGTTTAGACCTAATGAAATATTATAACTTTTTGCTTTTTTTTTTTTTTTTTTTTTTTACTTTATTACATTTTTTTCAATTGAATTTTCATTTGTTTCAAATTAAATTAAAGGAATTTCACCTTTATAGTTTATTTAGAAGAAACATAACTTTGCTTAATTTTTCTTATTTGTTTTGTTAAATTATCAACACATTCCTCAACTTAAAAGTTTTTTTTTTTTTGTCAATATTGTTCCTCAACATTGCCCCTAAATTATACTAAGGGTACTTTTTGAAGTTTAGGGACATTTATTTTTAATTAAACTTTAATAATTTTTATTCAAATTTAACTGTAGAAGTATTTTATGAAATATTTTATAGAATTCACGAGTACGTTTGATACTTTAGCCTCTCTTTTCTCATAGTATTTTCTAGAACTAACTCTTTTGGTAGGTTTTTTTCTTAAGTTTTTTTTTTTAGGTAAAATATCATTTTACTCTATGAATTTTCAAAAGTCTAATTTTTGTCTTGAAGTTTGAGTTTTGTACCATTTTAGTACATAAACTTTCAAAAATTTCATTTTAATTCTTATATTTTGATATTTGTTTTGTTTCGGTCGTTCAACTTCCATAAAAATTTAAAATTGATTCTTAAATTTTTTTTTTTTTTTTTTTTTTTTTGATCTTTTGTCTTTGAGAAAACTATCATCTTCCTCTATAAATTTTTAAAATATATTCAAATTTCATCTTTCATTATATTTTACATTATTAATCTAATTTCATTAATGTTGCCGGATCACCTTTTTCAAATTGAACTAAGAACAATAAGAGCTAGATAGTTCATTAACCAAAAAAAGAATATAGCCATCTAGATAGTTCATATTTTATAGGTACAAAGCTAGATAACCTCATCTAGATCCTATTTTCATTTTATAGGTACATAGTAAATACGATTAGAATCATGATGGAATAAGAGCTAGATAGTTCATTAATCTACATAGTTCATTAACCTTCAAATTTAGTCATAAACGATGTCTATGTATGTCTTTTAATTTTAATAGATTAACACCCACATCAGTTTTCACTCTCAATTTAGATGATAAACTCTCAATGGTTTTTATTATTATTTTTTTTTTTTGCAGAAGTTCTAAGGTGACTAGTGCAATTCAAACCTAGCAGACTTTGTTTTAGAGTATTATTAGGGGAAGGTAGGAATTCAAACTCATTTTCTTTGGTCTTTGGCCATATTGATGTTGTTGAGCTACAACTGTTAGCAATTGTTGGCTTAAGCCTAAAGTGTTCGGATGTGGAATTGTATAGAGTTGAATGTGGAATTGTATAGTGATTATAAATAAGGAGTTATTTTGAGTAATTGAAAACTCGAGTTTTAGTCATAACTCGTTTAGATGTGGTTATTTCTAACAAGGTTGTTAACAGCTTGTTAGAATGATGATTTTTGCAGAGCGGTTGCAGACAATAACTCGTTTAAATGTGGTTAGAAATAAGTGATTAGAAATGAATGGTTATAATGACATGAAGAGATCTCAAAAAAGAGATCCCAAAGGGTTAGCTTCTAGAAATACATAAAATAGGCATTAGGCTATCACAGCCACAAGAAGAAGAATGCAAGGGCTACAAAATGCATAGAACGCAGAATAAAGACATTAACTGACACATACCTCTGTCATCAAATGGCCAATTAAGAATTCGTACATTCTTGTTTGGCAGATGCCAGAAAGGAAACTAGACGCTTAATCATCACCAATACACTAAGAGAAAAAAAAAAACATCAGTTAGGAAATGCATAAACATCAATTCAAAGCTAAATCAATTGCTTCATGGTGAAAATAGTATCCAAATTCAAGTGAATCATTTTTGCACAATGCCCTCAGAACTCATATAGCTTAATTCCTCATTGACAATGTTTTGCATTCTGTTCCTATACTAGCCTCTACACATCTACAACCACTCTAGAAGAAAGGAGAACAGAAAATGGTATATATATATATATTTTTGTATGAAATGATTGGAATTAAGTTCAGAGTTTGAACAGTGAAAGAGAGAGAGAGAGAGAGAGAAAGAGTTTGTGGTTGAGGGCAAAGGCTAGAATTAGAAATCTAAGCAAATGCTTCAGAGCAAAGTTGAGTTTTTCCATCATTGGGCAGGAGCAATTTTAAGATGCAAGAGAGCACTTGTAAGAAAACTTTGTTCATGTGAAGTAATTTCATATTACCATGCACATTCCAGCTATTCCTTTTAAGCAAAATTCTAAACCATAATACCATGTATATATTCTTACCTCTTAAATCTCTCTTTATAATCAAAAGTTCATGATTAATTTTCCTTACGGAAACCAAGAAATTAGAGCTTGGCTCCACCAAGATAACCATGCATATCCTTAAACCATGTACCAGGAGACATCCAAGGAATGGAGATACATGAGATATCTACAAATAAATATCACAAGTGGGTTTCAAACCTGACACCTCGAAGAGAGCACACCTTCAAAGCTCAAGAGATAGGACCAAAAGTTTATGATTATTATCATAATCAACATCAGACATCAACATCATTCCATTTCAATAACTGAACATGAGGCAAAAAAGAACCAAAATCATTCCTATAACTATTCTAGTTAACCATCCCAAAAAAGGCTGGAATACACAATTTTTTGTTCAATAAGAATTTATAAATTATTAAAGACCCTTAATTCAAGGTAAGCTTATTCAGTTAAAATGATCAGATAGCGGTTATAGTAATAACATGTCCCTTACAGTTTTATCATGATGCCTTATGTATAGAGGCTTGTTGTGGCTAGTAGTCTAGTAGGTTGCTAACTAACCTCTTGAGCATCAAAAGTAAACCTTAGCCGACCTGCATACAGTGTCACGACTAACAGTTGGAGAGAATAGGAAAGAGAATGATTAGGCAAGAATGATTATCTGTGTTTGAGTGAAAAGAATGATTATGAAGAGAATGATTATTTGTGTTTGGAGTAAAATGATAATGAGAAAAATAAAATAATGAATATGATGTGAGTGATAAATAGTTATGAAAAGTTGTTACGAGAAGAACAAAAAGTAGTCAAGATGAGAAAAAAATGTGTTTTTGAAAAAACTTGATTAGGGGAGGAATGATTCTCGGTGACTCAAACACCAGGAATCATCCCTTCCCATTCTCCCCATTTGTTCTTGGTCACCCTAACATATCATAAATGGGAGGGTTTTTTTTTCGGAACAATCACAAAGTTCTAAGGTGAAATATTTCATAGTTAAAGCACGCTATTATAAAGTCGAAACAATATCAACATAAATAAAAAGAAAGTAAGAGATAAACACAGTTTTACGTGATTCACTAACAATGTGAGTAGAGGAGAGAACAATTTTGTTAAGAAAAACAAATACAAGAATGTCAATGAAAGAGAGACTAAGATTTAATGAGAGTTTATATATAGCACTCTCATAAAACCCAGGACGACCACTATGAGGATGGCCCCCAAAAATTTACAAAGTAATCCTATATTTAATCAAACACAAAAATGGTTAACAAATTCCTTGTTGGCTCAATGGAGGTTGGCACCCCAACTTTTGAAGTGGCATGAGTTTGATCCTCTTGGTAACCTATCTATGTTATTTAATGTTTTCAATTTATTCATTTTAAAAAACATTCTTCAAAGTGCATTATTTATTCTTTCCGGTTTTTAAAATTTTTTCCCTTTATTTACTTTTATATACACTTACGCACACATTACTTATATAATTTTTAATTTAAAGAGGTACATTTTTTAATTTAATTTGTTATATTAAACTTATTTATATACTTTATTTGACTTTTATATGTTCAATTTTTCTCTATTCAGGATATTCTTTAGTTGATTTATAGAATTTTCCATTTCTTGTTTTTAATCAATTATATATATATATATATATATATATATATATATATATATATTGTTTATTCTTCTTTCTTTAATTATATTTTTCGTTAACTTTTTTTAATCCAACATTAATTTGTGTGTGAAGATTCGAACTAGTAATCCCTTAGTCATTCGATTATACATGATTACGAAATCTATGTTCATTTTTACTTTTATTTGTTATATTAAACACATTCTTTTTTTTATTTTTTTATCTTTTATATCAGGTAATGTAAACATCGTTTATAATATTTAAAAGTAATCTATAAAAAATATATGCAACATTTTTTAAATGTATTTTTAGGAATAGTTTTATTTATTTTTATATTTTCACATATATGTGACTCAATGATCATGATTTATGGTTCATGTGGAGCTAAAACGTTAATAAAATGTCTCCAAGTAGTGGCACATTTGGTTGAAGGCTTTGACTTTGAAAGTGTGCTCCCTCATGGTCCCAGGTTTTATGGTTCATGTGGAACTAAAACGTTAATAAAATGTCCCCAAGTAGTGACACATTTGGTTGAAGGCTTTGGCTTTGAAATCATGATCTAAATCCTATTTTCGTCTAGATTTTAAACCAGGTTTTTTGAGTGTTACAAAAATTATGGAAAGATTTGAACTCATAACTTTCTTTGATTATTGAGTATACATTGATGTCGTTGAGCTACGACTCTTGTTGGCTTGGACTTAAAAGAGAAAATGCCATAAAGATATCTCAAAACAGAGCTCACGGCCACAACAAGAAGCATGCAAGGGGCTACAAAATGCATAGAACGGAGAATAAAGACATTGATAGACTCAAACCTCTGTTATTAAATGGGCACTTAAGAATTCGCACATTCTTGTTTGGCAGATGCCAGAGAGGGAACTAGACGCTAAATCATCACTAATAATCTAAAGAAAAAAAACAAACATCAGTTAGTATAACAGGAAATGCATAAAACATTAACTCAAAAGCTAAATTAATTGCATCATGTTGAAAATTGTATCCAAATTCAAGTGAATCATTTTTGCACAATGCCCTCAGAACTCATATAGCTTAATTCCTCATTGACATTGTTTGCATTTTGTTCCCATACTGGCCTCTACACATCTACAACCACCTAGAAGAAAGGGGACCAAAAAATGGTTTTTGTTTTTTTTTTTTTTTTTTTTGAATGAAATGATTGGATTTGGTTCAAAGTTTGAACAGTGTGAGAGAGAGAGAGAGAGAGAAAGAGAGATTTTGTGGCTGAGGGCAAAGGCTAGTATTAGAAATCTATGCAAATGCTTCAGAACAAAGTTGAGTTTTTCCATCATCGGGCAGGAGCAATTTTCAGATGCAAGAGGGCACTTGTAAGTAAACTCTGTTCATGTAAAATTCGAAATAATAATCATGCACATTCCAGCTATTCTTTTTAAGCAAAATTCGAAATAATAATATCATCTATCATGTATATGTTCCTACTCCTTAAATCTTTCTCATTAAAATCAAAAGTTCATGTTTTTTCTTTTTTTTTTGGAAACCAAGAAATCAGAGCTTTGCTCTACTATTCCCGTGATAATCACACACGTCCTTAGGTTAGGCATTGAAAGACATCAAAGAAATAGAGACACAGGAAATGTCTACACATTAATGTCACAGGTGGGTCTCAAACCTGAGACCTTGACCTTGAGAGAGCACACCTTCAAAACTCAAGCCTTGGGACCAAAAGTTCATGATTATTATCATATTCAATATCAAACATCAACATCCTTCCATTTCCATACCAGAAAATGAAGCAAAAAAGTACCAAAATCATTCCTATAACTATTCTATTGAACCAACCATCCCTAAAAAGGCTGGAATACACAATTATTTTGTTCATACCATTAATGACTAAAGAGTTTGGGTCACAAGAAATAAGATAAAGGGCCATGAAAAATTTAGAGGATATGCCAAAATAGAACATCTGGGAGTTCAGGTACACGAAAATCTAGACAAAAATAGAATTTAGAACTTATCACTATTGTTATAATTTCTTTTTCTTTTTTTAGGATACACAAAATGTCAACTAGTATTTGTATATCTTTTATGCTTATGTTTTCAATTTCATCCGAACGACTCTCAACTACTACCCTCAAGGGAGGCGACTTGCAGAGTATTTCAATTATAACTTATTCTACTTAACTCTATTTTGCAGATGATAGGTGAACTTGAGAGACGGGGCATTGGTAATCAACCAACACGACGAGGCTATGGTAAATCACATTAGAGAATTTTAGCATTAGAGAGTTTCCCAATCTTATGTTTTTCTTTGTCACATGTTTTTCTTAGTTTTGAATCGTTTGTTGTTTTGATACTTTTAAAAATGTTTAGTCTCTTAGTATAGTATCCATATTCAAATTTAGGTTAAAATAAAAGTTTGAATTTGATCAGTGTTTTTATCTGTTGTCATTCTCTTTAAATATTGGGTCTTTACCGTACTTTTTCTATGATATTCTTTTCCCAAAGTTAACTCCTCGAGTTCTTGATTTAGATAAAGCCTACGGAAGTCGGGTTAGGCTAGTCAATCAAGGATGATTCCTCTTCATCCAACAGTGGAAGCTTTTTTGTAAATCAAGAGCGTTTCATACCCTTCGATAATTTTATATATTAATGAAATTATTTTATTAGTTAGAATAAAATGGATGTTTAGCGTAAGAGGTTGAGCCCCTCCTCTTGAGGTCTCAGATTCGAGACCACTATGGGATTAACTTTCTAGACAATCCTAAATTTTGCCTCCGTTTCCTGCGTAGTCTCTAAATTCACGGGTCATCAAAAAAAAAAAAAAAGTTAGAATGGTAACAACTTTCTTTTGGACAAAGTGGTAACAGCAATCTTAAAATTCTTCATAGTTCAAATTGAGTCATAAATGATGCCTATGTCACTATGTGTGTCTTAACACCCACATAGTTTTCATCCTTGATCCAGAGGAAAGCCTCTCAAAGTTCAAGGAATAAAATGTCACAGTTTAAAGATTAGAGGCTTACTTGATATCTAGGATTTTATTTCTTCCAATGTTTAGAGATATAGCATAAATTGTGTCTTTCTTTTTTAAAAAAAAAATATGTAATTTAAACTAAATGAAAATACCTTTAAAAAAACCGAAATGAGAGCTCACACCACAATTGAGCGCATCAAAGGTTGAACAAAGACAACGAGCATGCAAAGGCTCCAAAGGGCATAGAACACAGAATAAAGACATAGACTCATACCTCAGTTATCAAATGGGCAGAGCAAAAAATTCACACCTTCCCTTTAAGAAGATGCCAGAAAGGAGAAAGCTTTAACATCGCGAGAGCACTAAGAAAATAACTATGTCTACAGTTAGTACAAAAAGAAATGCATTTAAACCAAACATTAATTCAAAGCTAAATTGATTGCTTTAATGTGAAACTAGTATAAAAAAATAATCCACGTGAATCTAATATTCATTAGAGAGTTGGGATCCTATCACAATCTCGAAGTTCTAAGGTAAAGTATTACATAGTTTAGAAGCATATTATATATGATTCTATATATACCAAATTCAAGGGGTAACCTGTGCAATTAAACTTTAAACCTAAAAGAAGGTACCTCTATTGTCAAATGGACACGAATTCACACATTCCTGACAGAAAGATGCAGGAAACTAAACGATTAACCATCGTCAGGAGCACTAAGGAAAAAAAAACTGCATCTATCCGTTAGTATAACAGGAAATGCATAAAAAGTAATTCCAAGCTAAATATGTTTATTTCAAGGTGGAAATAGTATGCAAATTTACGTGAAGCATAAAGTAAGATGGCAATTCTGGACAATGCCCTCAGAACTCATAGCTTACTTCATCAATGACAATTTTGCATTACATTCCCATACTAGCCTCTACACGTCTGCAACCATTCTAGAAGAAAAAGAAACTGAAAAATGATATATATATATATATATATATATTTATTTATTTATTTATTTTTGTATGAAATGAATGGATTTGGGTTCAGGGTTGAACAGTGAGAGAGAGAAAGAGAAAGAGATTATGGTTGAGGGCAAAGGCTAGTATTAGAATTCTATGCTAATGCTTCAGAGAAAAGTTGAGTTTTTCCATCATAGGGCAACTTGCAAGTAAACTTAGTTCATGTATTAAATAAAGTAAACAATCAATAATATCTTTTTTTATACCTGTGACTGTCCAAACTAGCTTGCATGCATCTCAACTAATGCACAGGACATACCATGCACGCTACATGTAACGGGGACATACCATGATGGTTAAACGATAAATAATATCATGCACATTGCAGCTTTTCTTTTTATTCTAAAATTTACCAAGCATATTCCTTAAATCTTTCTCTTTATCATTCTCAATAGTTCATTATTATTGTCATAATCAATATCAAATATCAATATCATTCCATTTCAATATCTGAAAATGAAGCAAAAAAGTACCAACTCATATAATTTTTTTAATAAATCATCCCACAAAAGGTTGGCATACACCATTTCTTGTTCATTTACCTTAACCATTAACTGGCATGCAAAGTTTAGGGATATGGCCGAAATAGAACATCTGGGAGTTCAAAGACATGCAAGTCATTACTATAGTTATAATTTCTCTAATATAAAAATGTCAAAAACTATCAATAACTTTTTCATTCAAAAGGAACACAGATCATGATTTGGATATATTACAATTTCTTTTACAAATCTAGAATACAAATCTCGTTCAGTAAGAAAAAAGAGTATACACCAGAATATTAAGTGTGAAGAAAGTTGACTTTTATATATTGGTTTTAAAGTTGAAAAGTAAAAAGGGGTGGAACACCTAATAAGGAAAAGTCGTCTAAAGTTTCAAGAGCAAACTTAAATTATAAAATTACAAAGTGATTTGGAAGAATTTTTAAGAACATGTTTTTAATTGACAAACAATTTCACAAATGCAGACCTGTAAACACTGACAACAATAATCAGTTACAGAGTCATATAAAATTAAGTTATTAACCATTTCCAAAATGCCCTCAGATCTCATAAACATACCTCATCATTTCTAGATGTATTTTAAGTTCATTACTAGCCTCTACACATCCATAACCACTCATAAAAAAGGGAAAAAAAAAGAAAAAGAGAGCAGATGGCAGATTAACAGATAGGCAGATAGAGAGAGAGAAAGTTAGAGAGAGAGAGAGAGATTACGGCTGAGTTGGTTAATGGCAAAGGCTTGTAATGAAGTAACTGCTCTAATCAGAGAATACCATCATCGGGCAGATGCAAATTTCAAAGCAAAGCAAATATTTTCATTCAAAGGTCATGTTTGGTGTGGTGGGAAGGGATGGAAAGGAAAGAAAAGGGTTACATCCCTAATCCCTTCCCACCATTTGGCCCACACAATTACATTCCATCAATCACTAATTTACTTTTACTTTCCTTTCTATATCCCTTCCCTACCCTTCGTAGCCAAACATGCCCAAAAAGTGCATATAGAAAATACTCCAAGCAGTCAATTAGTGAAATACAATTGATAGAATTCAACTTTATTAGAAGTGAATCCAGGCCCATAATAAAAAAAGATAGAATAGTGAAATTTAATTGTATACTTATATATATTATTAAATAATTATTATTATAATAACTATTAAAGTTTCTCTTGTGAAATTAAAGAGAAAAGAAATGTATACTTTAGAGAGGCAGGTCTTAGCCCATACGCAAGTCTACAATATATAAAGTTTTGTCCTCAGGCATCCACTCAACCACTGTACCTAATCCTGTAATCAAGTTAAAAACATAGAAAACTGTAAAATGAATCAATCTTTATGACCATAAGTTGAAGCCAAAGTCAACAATGCCAAATATTATAAGGGCAAGTGATCATCTATGCAATTTTTCAAGATAATGAATGAACACCCAATATAAAAGTGACTATATAATCATATTCAAATATAAATAGCAACAACATTTATAAGGAATAGAAACAAAATATTACAAACCGAAGGATAGGAGCACCATTAACTCGTAACGAAACAAAGATTGAAATTTTACCATGATCCTTAACTTTCACCTTCATTTGTTTCAACCCATATACTTGGGGAAAGAGTTCTTTAGGGTCCTTATCATTATAGTCAGGGAAAATAAATTAACTATCACACAAGTTCCTTGAACTTCAAAGCTCAATGTTTCAATATTTAACATTCATTATCTAGCAACCGTCCTAAAAAACAACTCAAATCAAAATAATCACAGAGAGCGGATATTTAAACTAAAGCGTCACTTTGAACTAAAACCGAAAAATTAGGAAAAATCAGTCAAGAAATTCAGTGATGGCATCTTCATGAGGGAAGACTATGTGCTTGATGCCCTGAGTAAAAACTAATTTCATCACTACACCCCAGACAAATAACTATAGCTTCAAAAAATGCTATATTGGAACAAGAAAAAAAAATTTATATCTATAGCTTCAAATGCATATAACATAAAGAAAAAAAAAATATCTTAAAAACGAAACAAATAACTAGAAACACATACGAAATTAGCGAGTCAGATTTAGATTCCTAAGCAGCATTACTCTCATAATATAAAGCCCAAGCCCAAAAATCATTAGTCATGCACCAAACAGAACTATTTAACCTTAACCAACAGCATAACCGAATAAATAGAAGAAAATATTGGCATTAAGCAATGACCCAGAAAATAAAAGATAAAAACAAACATAAACGTGAATGATCAAGGCAGTGACAGAAGAAGAAAAAAAAAACGGAGTGAAATAGTTAGAGATAAACTCCACAAATAAAAGAAACCACCAGATCTAATAGCTTGAACTAAATCTCAGACATGGAAATAAACAGAAACACATATTAGGGCTTTGAAGGCGGACTGCACTAGGTCTTTGAAGGGCACAGATGGAAATGTGATTTGATGGTAGTGGAGTCAGATTACATAGCCCAGTGAATCAATTTGACAATATGACTAAATTACAAATCTATCCTTTACTATTTTTTGTTTTTTAACAAGTTCTTTTCTAGTTAAATTAGCAAAAACAAATTATGAGATTGTGTCAAAATTTTCTTTATTTTTAAAAAAATTCTTTAATTCATTTAAATTATTAATATATATATATATATATATATATATATATATATATATAAAGTACTCTTAGCCTACAAAAGTATTATAAAATAAATCATTTTGTTTTAATTATGATTTATGTTAATAAAAGTATTGTTAATCAATGAATTAATGAGTCAAAGTGAACATCGTAAAAAATGATTGGTTCAAACCCTCCAACCCCATGTACTAAAAAAATTAAGGGATTAATCAGCTCATTGAAATTAATTTATTAATATATTTAGGCATTAAAAAGGTTTAGAGTATAGGCATTACATACCCTTGGCAACACTAATGTGTCCTAGCCGCAGAACGCAAGCAAGCCTCACCCAAATCTGAACTTGAGTTTGCTGCCAAATCATAATATGATTTTCCATTTGAGACATCTTGTCCATGCACCAACACTCGAAAATTTTTCTATACATTATTCTCATTTGGTTTGAATTTGACCATTAGGGTATTTCAAGTTGAATTCAACTAAGGAAAGGGGACACTTACCCCGACTCGAGCTCCTATGGTTTAATGAGCATGTGTAAGGGATAGATGGTCCTGATTTATCTTAATGCATTGATGTCTATTGTTCTATAATTTTATAATCGTTTGTCATGTCATTCATTGTGTGATACCTCGACTAGAATAAGCATGTAGATTTATTTTAAATTTCATGTTCTAATATGCACGTCTAAGTACATTGCATAGAGAACCATGTATGTATGAAAGCAAACACCTGCTTAACATCACCAACAACGCCAACTCATTTGTTTATTTTTGCAAAATTCTACACGTTGTTTTTGAGAAACAATGAGATGCAAAATTCTAGTGGGACTGGTGACGAGAAGTTAAAAGGTCAAGAAAACGATCTAGGAGGCAAAGGACATGCACACTCATTATCTTGAATTGTTTGAATCTTAGTCAACTTTTCAAGACAAAGAATTTCTAAGTGAACCTTAATCTTAATTTGAGATTCTTCCATGCGGTTTACAGTGTGATATCAAAGCTCAAAGACTCCATTGTACAAGTCTTTGTTAGTTTAGAAACAAGTAATAGGAGTTCAAAACTTTAGCTAAAGAAAGTAAAGACAACTTTCCTGTAACTTAATTGAGAAGGTTTATGATAAATCCAATACTTCCGCTATTCTATGCAATTTCTCAAAAAAGTTGATACCTTTAACAATTTTAATGTCTAAAAGCTTATTCAATCAACTTTTTCTTTTAAACCCAACTTATCCAATCGATTTGAAGTATAGAAATAGAGGGGGAAATCATTATTTTAAATAGTTTATGACTTGTAATTAATCAAAATCAAACATTCTTCATCGATTTTTTTTTAAATCATCCAAACAAAGTGGTGTAAATATAACATTATTTCAGTGACAGTTTATATATTTTTTTGTCCCATTTCAAAATAATTATTATTTCACAATTTAGCATTTTATACAATCCGCATATAGTTCTAAGAATTTTTTTATGGTTTAACCATAATTTTAGGGATTTAAGAGAATTTTGAAGATCGCGTCTTTTTATGTTGTCTCGTCATTTAATTTTAATCGTCCGGATCTGAAAATGAAAGACAAAACACGAGTTTCTTAGCTCCGATTAAGTCCATAAAATCATCAAAATAAGATTCCGTTTTTTGAAGAAACATTAAGAGTATAATTTCAATTTAGTCCCTCAAATTTCTCTTTTGATTTATTTTAATAACTTTCAAAATTCTAATTTTAATTAATTAACTAATAAAAATTCAATTTTAATCCTTTAATTTTAAAATTTATTCCATCTCTATCCATGACTTAAAAAAACAATTTAATAAGTTCTAAAAAAAATTTGCTTTATAAATTTTAAAAATTTCTTCGCATTTTATCTTTGATTAGTTTAAAATTATTAACATTATTGAAAAAAATTAATTAATATTGACTTAAATTTTCACCAAATGAAACAATTTTAAGTTCTATTCGAAATTTAAAAACTATAATTGAACTTTTCAAAGTTTTAAGAAACCAAAATAAAACAAATGATAATTTAGAGATTAAAATTGAACTATTAAAAGTTAAGGGTCAATAAAACAAAAGTGAAAGTTGAGAGACAAAAATAGTATTTTATCTAAAATTTAATTAAAAATCAAAATAATAACTTATTAAAAATATTTCGGTTTCATAGTCTGATATAAATATCTTTTGTATATGTTTAAAAATATTTTACAATCTGAAATCTTTATTTTTAATGATCTTAAAAATAAGGTCTAAACATTTGATAGGAGGTTGAAATTATGATGAACAATTCTTTTTCTGCTACATGGGACTAGATTAAGCCAAGCTCGAACACGGTCGATCATAACCCAAACTTCTGAAGAAATTCCTCACCATAGAGGTTTCTAAGGCAACAAAGCCTGAAAGAACTTAACAAAAACAAAGGGAAAGGCTCGCGAACAAACTTAGAAAAATGAATTTCAATCACGAACAAAAATCAGAATCCAGTATTAATCCGGAAGATGTTTCAAAGAAAAACAATCAGAATCGAAGAACATGAAACAAAGTAGAATAGTGAATTAAGACATCAACTTCCAAAATTCTTACCAATTCACTAACCACCAAAATGAGTTCAAATAGATGGAATAATCTTCTTCCTAATATTCATTTCAAGAAATACGGTGAAAGACTGAACAAAATCAATACAGAATCAAAGAAAACAAACAATAAATCAAAAACTACAGCAACGAAAACTCAGAAAAGAGAAAAACAAATGAATGCATCAGAAATCAAGATAGAAAGCAGAAAAGACGTAAAGCCCTCAGATCTCATAGCTTTAATTGAATCACACACGGCATAAAGCAAACGGCGTTCGTCCATCAAAAGCCTTCACAAACAGTGAACTGTGTGCGATTATTGTGTATGGAATGTATGAATGAAGGTTAGAAATGGAGGTGGAGATAAGCAAAGGCTAATGACGAACAAATCCATCTACAACCGCTCAATAATCAATGTTTTTCCATCATTGGGCGAAAGAATTACAGAAATCAAAACAAAGCACAAAGCATTCAAAGTGACAAAAACGAAAAATCAAAATTCAAAAATCGGAAAAGATTAAGACGACGGCGGAAGAAGCAAGAGATGGGTTAGGGCAAAAACCATACCGTGGATTTTATAGAGGGCTTTGAAGCCCACGATCTGCCATGGATTTCGCCATGAACTGCGAGATAGGCGAAGAAGAAACCGGTCGAGAAACCCTAGTATGAAAGGTTGAGATGAAATGAAAGCCCAAATAATAGTTAAGAGCCTCAGTTTGGGCCTGTATGCTTATGATACTTGACCCAAAATAAATTTTTTGTAAATTTGTTTACTGTTAATTATGTTATTCTTACAAATATTGAGTTATAATTGGTTATATTTGTAATTATTTTAGTGATTATATTTATAATTATTTTTTACATTCAACTAGTTTTGGTTTTTTTTAACTTATTAAATTTGAATAACACAATTTTGACTTCTAGAAGGTGTTTCGATGGTGGATTTAATTATATTTAAAAAAGAGATTTACAAATTCTCTCGTAAAAATAACATTCAAACGAGTTATTAAAATTAATCAAATAATTTCTCATTTGTAATTACTTACCTAACTCTTCATTTCAAATAATACAAATATCTTCTCATTTCAACCACATAGTTATCATTTCAAAATCATTTCTATTTTTTAGTATCCATGTATGTGCATTATTAATTAAATGTAAGTTTGTACTTGATTAATCATTTTATTAATTTATTAGATAAAACAAAAATTTACGATTTATGATATTTTATCATATATATATATATATATATAACCTTATAAATTTAAGGTATTAATATGAAATAGTGAATCAAAAAATTTATAGATTCAATCATTCATCTCGCTTATTGAACAAACATTAATTACATTGTGAACTTTGTAGTTAACATTATATAAAATAAAAACGTTTAAAAATTAGTATTTACGTTATATTTGAAATTTATATTAATGAAATTAGATTTAATAATCTTGACCATTTTAATACGAGTAAATGAAAAATGTAAACATATTTCTAAAATTTATTAAAAAAAAAAGGTTAATTTTATTAAAATCACATAATATGAGAAATACCATACTACCTCCGCACTATTTTTACTATTCCTAGTGCATGACTATTATAACTTTAAATTGACAAAATTTTTATTTATAACCATTTTTTATGTCACGTGACATTATTTATTTTTTTGTAAACATTAAATTTATAACTTTAACTTATAAATAACCAAGTTTTTATTTATAATGAGATCGATATTGTTAAAATTTTAGTTTCGATTAAAGTTAGCTATAAATATATTAGACAAAACAACGTAAGGATCGGTGACGCATTGGTTTCATTGTTTGAAGATAACCTCTGTAATAATAATAATATCCACCACAAATACATATATTACTGTAATATCTCTTCTTGCATGATCCCACCATGTATTTATCTCTCTCTATATACACTACTTTGGTTTGTTTGAGAGGAGAGAGAAAAAAATGGTATCTTTTCCTTTGGGTTTGGGGTATTATGATCCTAATGAAAGCATTGGTGTTTGGAGCATTTTCATAGAGAAGCCCCCATGAAGATTACTCAACACTTCCAACCAAACACAGCAACTGCTCACTCTCCTAACTCTGTCACAAACCCTTTTTTTTCTTCTTCTTACTAGATTATCCATTTTTATTTTCTTAGTTATTATTATTATTTATTATTTAGGATTCATTGAAAAATATCAGCTTGCAGCTTTGATCTATTTTAAATCTGTTGTGTTGTGTGTTTTCTTTCTTTCATTTTAGATTTCAGATCCATATTTACTTTTAACTGATTTGTTATGTTGTTAGTCAGAGACCACAATTGAATAGAAAATTCTTGCAATAATAACTCAATGGTATTAACGTGTATCTAATGATCAAGAGATTAGAGTTTGAATCTCCACTTTACTTCATTATTTGTACAATTACAAAAAAAAAAATAAATAAAAAACCTTAAAAAATTTGATATAACAAAAAATCTAAAAAATACTTTCTATATAGCATAAAATTGGATTGATCCATGTAAAATAACCACGATATCCGCTACAATCTAATGATCTTTAGTCAGTAATTCAGTTGATAGTCAGTGTTCATTCAGTAGTTGAGTAGTTAATCTTCAATTTCATAGTTTTCAACCAGTTGTTCAACCGATAACCTCAAATCAGTTCTATGATATTCTTCAACCAGTGCTACGGGTAGTCTTCAATCACTACGTAGAGCACAACGGTGCCAGTTGCTGTGGAAAACAACGTGTGCCTTATCCTTTTAATGAACGCATATATCTGACCTTGATTTTGCGAATGAGAATCTCTAACTTCCGTTGATCTAAAAATGAATAAATGAGTTTGTAAACGTGATCAGTCTTTGTTCTAGGCGTCTAAACGTCGAGCGTGAACAGATCTCTAACGAGTTTCGGGTCAAAAAATGTGTTTCCAGGAATTGGTTTGTTCGGGAAGAAGAAAGGTAGGGAGGAAGAGGACAGTGTCATTGGAGATATCAGAGGGAATGAAGAGGAAGGTAGGTAGAATGGGTGTTTTTTAAAATGCAACACTTAAAATCTACTATAAGAAATAGTTAAAATAAAAAAAAAAAAAAAAAAAAAAATCATAAACACACCTTCTTTTTTTTTTTGTTCGGTTGAAAATAAAAAATGAAAAGAAAATTATAAATTTGGTTTTAATAATTTGAATGGTTAAAAATTTTAGAACTTTAGTCTCGGAGAAATACAAAATTTAGTTCTATAGTTTGAAGAAATATAGAATTTAGTCCCTATGTTTGAAAAAATAATAGAATTTATGTTATATGGTTTTGATAAAATATAAAATAGTCCAAAATATTCGTAAATTGTAGCTAAAATAAATAGATAGATATATCTTTTAATGTATAAATGATGTTTTTTTTATCCAATCAATTACTTATCTCACACTTTTATTATTAAATACATAAATACTCTAACTTCTACAAATTTTATTTTCATCAATAATTATTAGACTACTTTTAGATTTTATCAAATATTAGTGAATTAAATTTTTATTTTTTAAATCATAAGTTTCATTAATTGGTCATTAAATTTTGGAGTATACATAAGTAATGTAATTTTTTATTTTTGTTTTTAATTGAAGAAAGGTGGAAGGAAAATATTAAAATTATTTTCATGAGTGAACAATAATGTTTATTTGAGGTACAACAACAATGGTGTATTGAATGATAGGTTTATCACAATTTGTTGGACCTTCAAGAAATACTACACATCTATTACTAGAGTTTGGAGTTTTTTGTTTGAGTACAAGTTGGAGAGGAGGACAACAAATGTTATAGGATACTACAGTAATTCGAACAACTGATCGAATGGATGTGCCAATTTAAGCTATATATACTTGTTTTGGGTGGGGTTTTTTTTTTTTTTTTTTTTTTTTTTTTTAATGATTTATTTTTGTTTGTTTTTAGAATTTAATCCGATGAAGTTGTTGGTTTCAAGGAAATATTGATTGGGCAAGAAGAGAAATATAATCAGCCAACCAATCACTTAAAGAATCTTTCCAAAACAAAGCCAATAACAGTGAGAAACTCCATCCAAAAATTTAGTCCCACCAGATATTCAAGGACGGGGATAACAAAAAAAAAAAAAAACAAAAATCAATGAGTCATTGTTTGACCAACGTATCTGACGTTGACATTGCTTAAAGCGACATGCAAAAACCTTATGTTCGCCATAGTTGCGTTGTTGAGAATGAACACTGATCCTGATCAGGATTTCCTAGAATTCTTATCGGTTTAAAATTCAGTAATTTTACCAATTCGTCGAGACAAATACCTTGTTCTCCTTAGAAATATAAAAGTGCCCTCCTCTCGTTTCCTTGGGGTAACCTACGAATAGACACAAACCTTGAACGTGGTTCTAACTTCTTTGGATTTGCATTTAGCGCATATGCTGGACATCCTCAAATTCAGAAGTGGTGTAAATTACTGTCATTTCCACAACTCAAATGGTGTATCTGGGACATTCTTAGAGGGAACCATGGAAAGTATGAATAATGATATTTTGTATGATGACATTCTTAGTTTTAAGGCTTTTACGGCTCTAAAGCCCTCCTGGTCATCCGATGCCTTCAAGGCAAGATGACCAAAAGACATATAAAGTGTTAATTCTAAGTCACTTAAAGTACCACTTTAAACACGGTTAAAATTTATGTGACATAATCTTAGACTCAAAGATATGCTTTAAATATGTGAGAAATTATTGTTTGCTCTGTTATGTTGATTTAAATAATTATTTATTTAAAAGTGTTTTACATGTGAAAGGTGCAATCACATACACGTTATTAAAAAAAGAAAACTTTTCGTTTTGACACTTGCTAGAATCTCTACCTTCCATAACAATCCATTCTCTTTAAAATTATGAAAATAAATTAGAAATTGTCGTGCGTTAAAAAAAAAAATTTTAAGTTACAAATAAATTATGAGAATTATTTACATTTTAATAATTGTCATAAAATATAAAAAAAAAAGACCGTTTAAATAATTGTTATATAAAGTTTGCATTTAAATGATGATATTTCGTTTTCATAGATTAATGACACATAAAATCTAAAAAAACACGCATACTTTGTAAAATAAAACTGATTTCTTTTTCTTTTTTTTTTTTTCTTTTTTTTTTCTTTTTTTTTTTGAAAAAATAAAAATAACAATAACAATGTGGTTCTATTGTACCTGATTAAGTTCATAAAATTTTAAATTTTCAAATACATATCTAAAATGTTGAGTTACATTCTGTTATAGCACACAAGAATAATGCAATTTAACAACTCATTGTAAAAAAAAAAAAAAAAAAAAAAAAAAAAAAAAAAAAAAAAAAAAAAAACTTGATATAATCATTTCATTAAAAAAAAAAAAAAATAAATAAAAAACTTTTGGGTGTCAAATAATTTTTTGTTGAGAGTTACAAACCTAATAACTTTTGGCTCTAATCTATCTAATTGTTTTTCATTTTTTAAATAATTAAGTCTACTGTCTATCTTAAGTAAAGAGAGTAAAATAATAAATTAATGATTGATCTAACATAATTCATTATAAGCATGTCTAGTTTTCCGGACGACAAAGTAAATGTCGGAAAAAGCGTTGAAAAAAAAGAGGAGGACAACAAACATTACATAAATAACACTACGAAAACTTGAACCATTAATTAAGTAGATACTAATGCATCACTAGTGTCAACTGAACTCTATTCGTTTTGGCATTGTATGTGTATTCCTAATCAAAACATTACCTCCATTATCATTTATAATATTGTTCAAATAATTAAATATTACACATTATCATTTATAAAGTTGTTCAAATAATTATCCTAATAAGTTGATTTCATATATAATAAAGAATAATAAACTGCAACATTATTAAAAGAATTGCAACACTAAGTTTCATTTTCATCTCTTCCTATCCTTCAAAACATGCTATAAAATTTTAACTTGTATCTTATTACCAAAATAACATATTGAGTAAATAATGAATTTAAAATTTAATCCATATGATTTAAAAATTTAGACTTTAATCCAATGATTTAGAGAAATATAGAATTCAGTCCCTATAAATTAGAGAAATATAAAATTTTAATTAGTCCATATAGTTTGAAAAAATATATATAGTATAGTCTCTTTATAAAACTTAAAAAATATAGTCCAAGTTATTCATAAATCGTAGGCCAATAAAGTACCTAGATATAAATTTTGATTTATGAATTATATATTTTCTCACACTCTTATCATTAAACACATAAATACCATGACTTCAATCCATGGTTGCTAGAATATTAATTTCTTACATTTTTTTTGAGGTGATCACGCCCGTCCCTAGGTCAGCCACCAGGAGGTATGTAGACTATATAAACTAATGTCACGTCTCGAGATCTTGAAGAAAACATACCTTCAGAACCCAAAACATCAACCAAATACATAATCTTTAGGACTAACTTCTACATATTTTATTAACCAATAGTTACAAACAACATAAACTATTTTTTAAAATTTTTTTATCAAACATTAGAAACTAAATCCTAATTTTTCAAATCATATCTAAAATTGTAGATTTCTCCAAACTATAGGGATTAAAGTTTAATTTTTTAAACAGTAGAAACTAAACTTTAACTTTATTTAACGAGACTAAATTTATAATTTATTCTCATATATTCATTATTGTTACCGACATTTTTAAAATATGTACATTAATGAAGATGATAAGACTTGGAAAAGTTAGATAGCCAAAATGGTGAAGAGAATTTAAGGTACTTGAAGAGAATTGAATAAAAACACTGTTTAAAAGTTTGGGTAGTTATTAAATTTAAAATAGTACTTTGTCTACCATTTTTTTTTATCATACTATTCACTTGACTTGACTTGCACCAAGTTTATGTACTCTCAATTTAAATCTCAATCTTATTCACGGTTGCTTTTTAACTACTTTGACCTACCTACTCAATTGGATATTCAATTATTTGTTTGTTCATTTTTTTAAAAAGAAGATCAATGCCATCAATTTGCTCAAAACGACACATTCACTACAATTCTTGGCTATCGCCAATGCAATATGAGGGGGGAGAATTTCCCTCAAAAAATCATCAATAATCCCCACAAAATGGGAAGAAAATCAACTAACCACAAACAAATATTAAAAGGGCAACGCACAAGAAGAAGCGTTAGATTTGAAGAAGAACAAAGGCATACGAAAAGCCTCATTCCTCCTACTAATCTCTCTAATTCCTTCTAGCATGGCTATGACTTCCAGCTACTTTGAATCCAAGCCCATTAATTTGCCTTTGGAACCAAACGCAATAGGAGAGCCTTTTGCATCCCGAACTATTCAACCAACTCTAAAGAAGAAGAACATTTTCGCTCCCTCTAAAGTGGCAGATTAAGCTCGAACCCATAACACTGATGTTGAACTAGATTAATACCAAACAATGAAACCACTGTGCTACCAACTCTTTCAATAGATAAGTTACTCATCTCATTTTTAATTGGTTTAGAGATAGATGTTCATGCTTTCTAATATAGTATCAGAGTTTAATGCGGATTATTGGTCCAAAAAATTACGAGAACCCCACTCAAGCAATTAAAGATTAAACAAATATTTGATGATCTCAAAAATTTTGATCCAACCCAAGCGAGTAAGCCAAAGCAGGTATTCGGGTCACCTATTAATTTGGATATAATCAAAGATGGTATTCCTACCACTATCTTGAAGCATGTTTGACATACTCATCTTGGATCTCATATTGGAAATGTGATAATTCTTCGACAAATTTTTATGATAGGTGGGCTACTCCCCTCGTTATTAATTGGTTTTAAAGTAGAATTTCATATCATCTAGTATGGTATCAGAACTCATAAACCTAAACAGACAAGCTCCAAGGTCTGGACAATCACAGATTTAAAAGAAAAACACAACTGCTCTCAAATAAACGAAAATCATTCTTGAAATCGAACCAATTAAAGGAGTTCAACTCTATTACCACAAATGCCACCAAATATTGTAAATGTGCGCTGAGTCCGTACAACAGGAAACTCAATTAATTTCTGTTGTACAATGAAAATTTGAGGAAATTAACTGTACATTATAAATCATTTTGAAAGATATCAGAAGAAATTTATTACATTTTACATTGAAAGCCAGGTCGACATTTATTTAATTGTACGGCCAAATTGCCCACAAAGACTGTGTTATACGTTAGCCCATCGTAGATACTTATCATATATATATTATATTATCAATTAAATATAGATTAAAGTGATGGATAAATCCAATTTGACTATTGTATAATTTATACAAGAGGGCAAAAAAATCCATATGAATGTAATTTTAAGTGTTTTATCAGGGTTTTATCGGGACATGTTTGGTTGAAAATACAACCAAAGTATTATTTCAATTTTATTTTATTATTTTTTTTTAAATGGTTGTTTCTGATTTTTTATTAGAGCGAATACAAGAATGTAGATCAATGTTTCCTGCACGAGCAGCGAGACCCGTAATTAAGTAATCGTGGAACATTATAGTTCGGGATATATCTCAACAATATGTTTTAGGTTAGTAATTTACTTAAAAGAAAATCACAAAATGTGATCTTAGAATCATAAAAGATGTCACAGTACACGTTTGATTTTCATTTTTATTAGTCAATTATCACCTTATGAATTTTCAAAATTTCATAATCAAGCCTTTCTCTACAGAAGAATTTAGTTCATGTCAAGACATGATCCAAAAAATAATGTTTACGAGCATATGTAACATAATACTAGTCACTTTTTTTTTAAATCTTAAAAATTAAAAAAAAAAAAAAAATAGAATTAAGATGTGGCTCATATTTAACCGCATATGTGTGACTTAAATTGTTCTCCTCCTTGATAGACTTTTAAGGAATCTTCAAGTTTTGGCTTTAAGATCAAGAGGAAGGGAAGTTTGAAGGGTTTGCAACTTCTCTTGAGTAAGTTCTTTCTTACATCAAAGTAGTGTTCCTAAATTCCATGGTCGTGTTAAATTTCTCTTAATTTCTAGGTTTGTTCTCTAGAATGAGAATGATAATGGTTTACGATGTTTGAGCCAACAGAAATCATTCGAATCTTAATTACGTTTTTCGAAAATTTCATTTTTATTATTTTCTTAACTATCTTTTAATCTTCTCAGAACAACTTTTTATTTCTCTCGTGTAACTATTATTTTCGGGATCGAATCCATGACATGGTGTTGAACTAGATTACTACCAAACAATAAAACCAACGCGCTACCAACTCTTTCGATAATCGTCGTTATCATTTAACCTAGCGTTAAGATATAATAAAGGCACATAATATATGGTGTAATTAATAAACCAAACATGCATATTCAAAACGTGAAACAAATACAATGTGAAACAAATACATACAAATGCTCTTAAAGGGTGTTTGGATTTTGAGGGTAAAGAGAGGAGATGAAGTGGATGAAGAAGAGAAAATAAAGTGATTTGAGGATATAAAATATTTGTTTGAGTATCCGTGTTTTAAATAGGAGATATCTTTTTTTTTAGAAAAGGCAATTTTTTTGAATTTGTGATTACAAGAGAATTAGACGGTTATTTTAAATGAAATTTCCTCCAAAACCCAAGCATTGAACCAAGTGCGCCACACCTCGGAGACAATACTCTCAAATGTTAAATAAACTTTATTTGACATCAAGATGCTCATCGAACTAAATCACCTACGTAAATGTGCATAAAATCATTTGGTGGTACATTTCCTAAATTGAGACTATCGTAATTGATTTATCGTGGAGATTGGTGTAATTACTTTGGTTTTTCATTCTTTATTTTTGAAATTTAAACTTGTATTTTATTCAAATTCTCTATTGATGTTTTTTTCTCTCTTAACTACGTGAATTCTAAACAGATTTCATAAATCAAAATAAATATAAGAAATTACACTTATCGCAACTTTTTATTCACATATTTTAATTATAATTTAAAAAAAAACATAATTCTTACACAGTTGACTTTCATTCGTCTTCAAAAATTCCAACTTTGATCATCTTTTTAGCAAACTGATTAAAAACTATCAGTGAACTGATTGAGTCTATCAATTAAACTACTGATTGTGAAGACTGTCTGATTAAACTAAACTACTTATTGAAGGCAATCAATCGATCTGATTGAAGCATAGACATATTAGTCATTTGACATAGACTAACCATTTTTTCTGCTAAACAAAAAATATTTTCAAAGTTTGCTATACATGATATTTTTTTCGATTTTTGTTGTTGCAATACACGAAAAATCCCCAAAAAATATTTGAAAGCTATCTTTTATAACTTTCGAATTTTGGATTGGTTTATAAAAATATAAGTAAGACGTGGTCATCAAAATAATAAAAACTGTATGTTTGAAATAATAGCGGTAGGCTTCAATTTCAAAAATTAAAAACAAAAATTCAAATGATATAATGTTTTAGGAAAGACCCTTCAACAATTTTATGCATAAATGTTGTATTTATGTTTAAGATACAATATAATAACCTAGGCTATACTATTTAGAACAAAAGTTTTGTTCCATGATTTGATTATTTCTTTTTTTCATGACTCTCAACTTTAATTTCTCAAGATTTTTATTTCCATGGGCTGTGATGTTGGCCCATGGGCTATGTGGCCCAAATAGAGGCCCAACTTTATTATTTAAAGGAAAATTGTTTTAGAAATGGTTTTCGCAAACAATAATTTCAAAAATAGCGAAATTTTAAAGTATTTGTATACTTAGTTATTAATACGTTTTAATATTATTAAAACAATATTATAAGAAAGTATATGATAAATTACGATACTTATTAATACTAATGATTAGACTTACTAATTTCTTTTTGAAAAAAAGCTGTACTTGTAATTATTTTATAGATTTAATTAATTTTGTAAGTTTTCATTGTTAAATTTTCTAAATTTTTAATAATGATAATGTTGATGGATTATATTTTTTATGCTACTAATTCAAGTTTTTATAATCTATGAATAAATAACAATAAATTTTACTAGTAGAAAAATAATTTAGTGTGGGCGGCGGGCTTCAAGATTATATATACAGAAATATATACAAATAATGATATATCATAACTCTTCCCTTTCTTTCTTCTTTCATTTTTGCTTATCAAACACCATTGTTTGCATTCTTTCTTTCTCTTTCATGCTCACTAATTCTCTTCCCTTCTGTTGTAGCCAAAGAGGGAGTTATGTTTGCTATAAGTTTAATCTCAAATTAGAATTGGAAGTATTAAAACTCGAATGTAAAGACATGTTTGGAAGTGATTTTAAAATGACCGAATCATTTTTGTCAAGTCGGAAGCTTATGAGAGAGACATGTACTCAAAGGTGATTTTCGTAATTCTCGAACCGGGTTTTGAGAAATTTACAATTTTGACCCTTCGTTGTTGGATGGATCCAAAATAGTGTTACCAGGCACATTGGCAAATGCTTATCCTGTTATCCATTTGCATCTCTCAACATCAAAGATGTGGACTTAAGTAACAAATAGCAAAAGCAAAGAACTTGACATCACATAGGAGAACATGCTTTATATATATATATATATATATATATATATATATATATTATTTATTTTTGTAATTATTTAAAAGTTTTAATTTTAAATTTTAAGGTGGAATTTTCTTTTTACCATGTGAAGTTTATGTTGTGTGGGGACACATGGGAGGCCTTGGCCCCTTTCCTTACTCAAAATGGGCTTTCTTTTTTTTTTTTCTTTTTGGTTTAAGTGCAATAATTGGGCCCACATGGTGGCCCATATACAAAATTTACCACTTTTTAATTAACTTTGTACTTCATTTTCTTCTTTTTAAGTTTGTGGGTAATCATTCCACTTTGATTATTTAATTAAGCTTAAAAGCACTATGATTAGTTTAGAATTTAAGGTTTTAATCAAAGCATATTACAAGAAAAAAGCTCACTTTATAAGCCACATGCTCTCATGTTCCAATGATGGATAGAATTGCATCAATCTAATATGTATATTGTTTTTTCTTCTTTTTTTTTTTTTTGTTTAGATATTAAAAAAAAATAAAATAAAGATATATAATTTAGCATTAAAAACACTATTAATGCAAGAGAACCTTAGCACATGCTTTTGTTGAGCCTTCTAATTTACTCTTTCTTTTCCAACACACTAACACACCTTTTAAAGTAAAGTACAATTTTGAGTTTTAATTTAATGTAACTTCACTAAGTAAACCGTATTTAATATTTTTGGGATGCAAATAAAGTGTCCTATATGGATTAGAATAGAGGAAGATTCTGTGTATATAAGTGTTCAGAATTATCTTCATTGATATGAGACTTTTTAGGTGAAACCATAAGCAAAGCCATGCGAGTGTACCCAAAATGGACAATATCATATCAAATTTGAAGATTTGGGTAGGGTTGTCATCTTTATCAAAAATCATCTTTTGGAGAGGAGATTTTGACATTACTACTTTTATTTTTTTTAAGACTTTTTTTGAGTAGAAATTGAGGGAGGAGGACGAACTCTACATAGTGAGTGCAATTACTCTCAAATAAATATTGATAGCCAAATATATGGATTTCCAGAATCGAATTTGACGTTAACTAATCCCGTTGAACTACTGCTCTTTTGATAAAATCTAAAATTTTAAATCATAAGTACTAATCTTTTTTTATCTTTTTCAACCCTAGACCAAATTTATAATGTACATTTTCTTAAAAGCTTCTAAGAATCAACCTTTTGAAAATTTATTAACAAAACTTTGAAAATTGACCCTTTTCTCCCTTTGTCCATTGGTATGGTGGACCACAGTGTGTCACATTGTGGGGTAATAATTTTTTTGGAATAATTACTCACCTATAAGTTCAAACCCTTGATGCTTCATGTGACAAATAAAATTTGAAGGGTTTAATGTACAACCTTCATTAGCTTGTTGAAAATTTAATTGTATTCTCTATCTCTCTCTCTCTCTAGGTGAAAAATAAATGTAGAAAACCCTAATCCATAATAATAATAACAATAATAATAATAATAAATCCATATATATGCATTGTGCCAACAACAACCCACACCCTGAGGATCTCATTATTTCATATTGGAAAAGTGAAAATCCTCTAATTATTTATAAGATAAAAATGAGCTATTTTTCTCAATATTGTCAATTAATTTTAAGATGAAATTTCATACTTATATAATATGGCATTAAGAGTCTATATAAACTCAAACGGGATTCAATTCAAGATTGGTAAATCCAAAAATTTAGACACCATTAGTTACGTTGTTTTAACATGATCTATATGCTAGCTAGCATGGTTAGTCCATGCTTCCTTTGGAGAGGAAAATCATGAGACAATATGTCTAAAACTGACAAAAATGAATAACATTATACGAATGTTAAAGGTATCATGAGTTAAGTTATCATTCTTATGAACTGGTGTCCCTAACTTAACCATGCTGGTAGAATGTCCCGATATAAGATAAAAACAAAAATTTATGGTAGCTCTATCAATATGCTTGCCAACTTTTTATATGGGTGGAACAGATTCAGTATTAGCTTTACATAAATTGATTGTATTTGAAGAAAACTAAACCCTTCAATTATGTAGAACTTGATGACAAGGTAAAATTGGATTTAATTGAGATATGGAAAACTAATTGAAAATTTTTATTAAATTGATTGCTTGAAATTTTTTCCCAATTGAGCTGACACATATATAGTTCTTATCCTAGGCATCATGTGATGAATTTTATTAATTAAAATTAAAGTATTAATTTCAAGCTCAAAAAAAGTTGAGAGTAGGTTCAGAAATTATTTACCCTATGAACCTAACAATTAAAAGTGAATGGTAGTCTTTCTTTTTACATGTTTTAATGTGATAATTCAAAGAGAGATTTGTATAAGAAAGAATCTCCCCCTTGTTCTATCATTTTTCAACAAAACTCCAAGTGAAATTAATAGATTTTCAATTATGAATGGAAACTCTATTTATTATAGATGATAAATAGTTGAGTTTAATAGTGATTTGTATCAAAACAATAGACATTAGTATAGTTTTGCAAGGAAAAAAAAAATATTTTCCTTAAATTGTAAGGAAAATTCCTACCTATTAGTGAATAATTTGAGGGTAAAGACAATTAATCTATTAATCCTCGTAATAGGTAGGTTTCGTTGATGTTATGAAATCGAAAGAAAGTGAGACACAAAACACATAGATTTACGTAATCACTAATAGTGTTTTAGTTACTTCACGAGGAAAGAACCATTTTATTAGGAAGAATAAATACAAAAATTTTGATCGAAGAGATGTTAATATTTTATAAGAGTTTATGTAGTACACTTCCATAAAATTTTATTACGTCAAACACTTGTTGGAAAAAAACCTTCCCTAAACACTCTCTTCAAAACTTATACTACTCACATTCTTTGCCCCACTCTCCTATACTACTCACACCCTTTGCCCCACTCTCCACAAGAGAATACAAAAGGAATTTAACTAGAGTCAGTACACAAAACTTTGCTTCTGACTTGGGATGCTTTGAAACCAAAGCCACATGCTCTTTTTATAGTACTTGGAGCGCACCACTTCTTGCTTCTTTCCGATGTGGGATTATCCGCTTCTAATATTTTGCAAAAAACCCAACAAAACAATTCAATTACATAAACACTCATATATATATGAAAAACATAAACTTCAAATATGAGATCAATAGCTTGCTGATCGGGAAGCAAGACCCTGATTAAACAATTGTGGGGTATCAAAGTTCAAGACATATATCAATAGAGCTAAAACCCGATTAAAGAACCAAGCGAGAGAATGATTGAGTACAATTCCTTATCTAAATTGGGAACATTTCAAGTCACATGCCTTGAATTGGGATTTCTTGAATTGGGATTATTTTTCCATTGGTAAGTCTTGAATTAAAGAGAAGAAGATGAGTCAGCATCCTGGTGGCATCATAGTCAGCAGCACAGTAAGTTTACAAATGATCGAATAAAAACTTTAAACGGTCATTTTCTGGGCTGTTGTCCTATTAAAATAATAAAGGTAAAAATGTTTAATTTTATTGATATAAATATTTTATAGAAACTACACATAAAATTTATGAACTATGTATTTTTTTTCTAATTATTTTCAAATAATAAATTAGTGGTTGAGGATGTTATGCTGAAAAAATGAAGAAACTTTAGATTCTTTGTATGATATGCGAGTTACTCTTTCATCATTAGTTGATTTTAAGATGAGATTCTTGGAGATATTCACTTTGTGACAAATGTTCCACATTTGTAAGATGAGATTGTTCAACACATTTAAAGATAGAGTGTGCTACTCGTCTTATCGTCAATTAATTTTTAGATTTTGTATTGTTTAATATTATTAATAATAAAGTCATAAATAATATGGTAAAAATATATAATAAACCAAAATATTATTATACAAAATCTAATCAAGACAAGCCATTTTCTAGTTCAATAAAAACAATTTTCTAAGGATCTTTGGGTTACCATTGATGAGGGAGAATGAGAACAGTAATAGTTGGCCCATAATCATTCTCTTAATAATCACGTTTTCCTAAAATCACAATTTTATTCTCGTCCTAACTACATTTATTTTCTTCATAACTGTTTTTCACTCACATCATACCATTTTTTTTTTTCATTATCATTCTCTTCACCCCTAACACAATTAATCATTCTCATTCTCCCCCTAACTCTCTATGGAAACAGCCGTCTAAGATTAATGAAATTATTTACCCAAAAAATACTTGAGTTAGTACAATAATTTATGGTTGTTTGGAAAATAAATGATTGAACGTCACAGCTCTTTTGTGAGAAAAATCAACACTTTTTATTGAGCTATCAAATTAAGAAGAGGTTACATGACCAAAGTGTTTATACTCACACTACAAGATTATTATAGGACTCTTTAAAGTTTCCTTTTAGGAACTACGTACTACCCTTGTTTATTCTTGGATATACAAACTATGACAAGGATGGATGAGTATTTATAGTAAGGGCTAGATAGGGTGGTACATATATTTGTCTTTATCTTTATCTAAAGTATTCTTAAATACATCTAGATGTTTATAACTAATTTCTAGAACATTCTTTGAATATCTACGTAATTCTAAAACTCTAAACACTTTCTAGGACATTCTTTAAGTGACATGCTAATTAGTCTTCTTGATAATTGGACTCTCATAATTGTTAGGCTAGACTAATTCATTGGGCTGATTATAATCTTTAACATTCTCTCGCACACTGACTCTCATTCCTCGTAGCATGTTGAGCTGACAATGAATAGCCTCATATATTTCTTAATATTCAGCCCATTTGTGAACAAGTCTATCACTTAAGTCATTCATCTTGATTCACCCATCTCGATTTCTTCTTTCAATAAATTCTCTCTAATAAGTGATAATGCACCTTTTAGATGCTCTGTTTTAGCACGAAACACCGAATTTTCTGCCAAGAAGATTGCACATTGATTTTCACAATAAAGTAGTACCACACATAATCAACTTTTTAGTACATATCCTCTATTAAAAGTATCATCCCGATACTTTCTTGAGTTACTGCAAGCAATGCCTGTACTCCATTTTTGTAGTTAACAATGGTACTGGTGGTTGTCATTTTCTACATGAATAAATTGTTCCTAAATCAAGCTTGAACACATATCTAGTGGTTGATCTTCGAGTATTGTAGTCTCCTACTTAGTCACCATCACAATCCGACTAGCTTGTAATCTCTACCTCTTTTTGCAAAATACCGCAGTCGATTGTATCTTTACCATATATTTGGAAGATCTATGTCGAGCCACATCAAAATGAGGCTACTTCAGACTTTACATGCATCAACTCATAATTCTAACTGTGTAAAAAATATCAGACCGAGTAATTAGAAAAAGGTAGTTTCGTTGACACATCTCTCCCTCCTCTAAATCTTTGTCTTCATGTGCACAAATCTCGGCTTTTGACTCTATTGATATATGCCTTAAACTTTCATTCCTTACATTTACTTAGCCCGGGGTTTCACTGCTTGATTAGCGAGTTGGAATCTCTCATAAAACCTCACCTTTCTTTGATCAACATTCTTGTCTTTAAAGAATTTTGTTCTCTTTAATAAAAATTTTCTCCCTTCTGTCTGTGGACGTAGTTAACACATCATTAGTGAGCCATGCAAATATCTGTGTTTGTCTCTCACTTTATGGTTCCCATTTACCTTGATTATTGTTTTTCAATTTCATAACAAACGCTATTGGTGTAGAGACTTGCTTGCACTCCATCATTTTGAACTTTTGAAGTATATCCCTTGTATACTTTTGTTGGCTAAGAAATAATATTTCTGTTGTGCGATCAACTTCTAGGCTCAATAAGTGTTTAAAATTTCTTGGCTTTTCTAGCTCGAAGTGCATCAAAAGTTTTTTTTTTCTTGTTAGATGGATTTCTCTTTCGTCTCCCGGTGATGATCAAGTCGCCCGCATTGACTAACAAATTGCCAATTTTTCTTGTCATTCTTTAATGAAGAACTTGCGATACTAGTGAGAAACTGAGATAACACCAAATAATAAAACTACTACGCGACCAACCCTTTCAACAATGTATGCATACATCAAATTTAATATAATAGTCTTAAAAAAAAGGTTTAATATAATAAAATTAATTTTTGTGCTCTCGTAATTTATACATTCGCGAGTGTTCAAACTCTGTTATTTTTACTTATTTACTTGGTATATATTTTCAATCATTTCTGCATGATGGAGCGATCAGAACCGTTGATTTTTATTTATTTTCATAAATATATGGTGGGGGCACTACTCAACTGAATTGGCCACATTTACTTCTATACATAAATGGCAGGCCAAATAACATCATCTAACTAGCTTAAATCCACAGTGGACCCCGCAATATATATATTTTAAAAGCCTATTTTTTTTTATTTTTGTAATAATAAAAAAAATTTTCTTTTTTTGAAACTCCGAACCATTCATAAGCTAAAAGCCATCAAGTCCTTACGCTCTTCCTCAACCAAAGAAGCAATAGGTAGGGGAGATTTCCCCTCAAAAAATATGCGAGTCATGTGTCACGATCCAACTTGGTGACAGTTGAAAAACGATTGAGAGGCACGACAGGGCCAACCTCCTCCACGGCCTGGCCTTGAAAAAAGATTTTCGAAAAAGAGAAAAAGAACGTTTTGAAATACGTTTTGTTTTTGAAAAGTATATGACAAGATGCAATAAGAGACACAACAACTAGCTTGTGCATTCATCAAGTTTGGTAGGAGGGAAGCTTAAGAGTCAACACCCCTATAATACATATTGGACCATAACTAATGACACCCTTGCATATGAAAATGACGAGGAGTCAACACCTAAACAAAATGAATGAAACTATCATAACATGCAATAATAACAAAATAACATAAAAACATGATGAAAAACGGTGTAGAGGTTCATGCGGCCATGTGCAACACGCACTGGACAAGCAAGACCGTGACATCATACTCACTACAAAAAAAAGAGATACAATGCAAGATAGCATAACGTGCTAATATATCAGCAACACGATTGCAAGATGTAAATGAATGGAAAAACGATAAATTTACCAACCGCGAGATTAAGTTCTTGTTGTCAACTATAACGTTGAAACTTCAAAATTATTTCAGTGAATTTTTAAATTATGGAATTATGTAAGGGCCCGTTTGGTGCGCCGGGTTGGGCCAGGAAGGGTTCCCAACCCGGCGTTTGGCCCGCCGGGTTCCTAACCCGCCCCAA
>JBBMEG010000133.1:0-10135 GCA_037832605.1 Cyclanthera cordifolia
TTGATATTAAACTTTGAGTTTTCTTGACCCTTTTGGTGTTGTCTTTTTTCAAATCTTGCTTTAGATTTGAATGAAAATCAATTCATGGGATTAGTCTTGATCAAACTAATTCTGGAGTGAGTTGTCTTAGAATCTAAGAGTGTATTCACCATTCTAACATAACTCTTGGTTGGGATCAAGTGTTGAGTTTTTCCATATTTGTGAGTTATTACAAGGATCCTATAAGGACCTCTAGCTTTGTAAAATCAAGCAACCTTGGAGCTTATCAATAACTTTTATTTATAACTGAAAATGACATTAAATGTCTAACATTAAATGTTCGTTCTTAAATATACAAACTACTAGGTCTTTAGGATACAACCTCTAACATTGACAAGTATATAAAATAGCCAAATCTAGAACAATGGTGGTTTTAGGTCGCCAAGACATTGGTGTTGAGGCCGACATTAGTAAAGTCCTAAGGCAGTTGACTGAAATGAAGAGCCAATAGGAGAATTTCTTCACGCAATTTCGAGTTTATTGGAAATACGCAGAAAGGCAGGACACATTAACGAGACAGTTTGTTGAGGCCAATGCAGAGGCCATTCAGTTCTCTGCATTTCCAAGTGAAGTTACTCAACCTTGGGCCTCACCTTCGCCTACTCAAAAAGATGAAGAAGCTTCTAGTCGCAGCCCTTCATTTTAAATCCTTTCCTTGTTAATTATGCTTGAATAATTTTTTCTATTTTATTCATTACTTGTATATATTACTAACATTTTTTTCCAGTAATGAATATAATATTTGTCTTCAGCTCATTTCTCTTCTGTCTTATTACCTTTACTGGCCAGATTCTCATTGTTCCACTCATTAGCATTGCATCCTTACATGATATTTTTCATTTCTTTTGCAATTATAGTTTTTTTTTTCAGCTTTTCTGCAAATAACGTCGATGATTAAGATCTTAGCAGTCCATTTACAAGATTTCAAATCCAATAACTAGTTAAAACTTGTTAGAATTGACTATTGTATTCATTAATTACTTGTGCATAAAATGTTTGTTACCTTAATCTCAACATTTAGTTCTATTCATAAATATTTCAGAGCATACCAAAAATATTTAGTATAGTTGAAAATTTTGGTCTTAGGAAATTTTTAGAACATCCCAAAAGCTTTAATTAGCTTAATCCTTGGATAGAATAGAACACTAAGAATGCACCCAACATTGATACCAAAAACTTAATGCATCATTTCTTCATACTTATAAACAGCCAAGTTTGAGAGAAATGATCTCACCTTCATTGAGGACAATGAAAATTTTAAGTTTTGGGGTGAGGGATCTTCAGTTGAGCAAAAATTTGACAACATTTATGCTATGAACATAGAAACCAAAGTAGTACAATACGAAGGACATTGAAAAAAAAAACAAGGCTAGTAGTCGTGGTTTCTCAAAGTATTCCTCTAGTTCAAGAATGCTTCAAGTCTAAGATTGTTCCACTTGCTTAGATGGCTTCTTTATCCAAGTGTGTCATTCTAAAAACTATGAAGAAGCCTAGATTTGTTTCTTTTTCTTAGATGTGTCGTTTTGATCAAGTGCACCATTCTAATAACTAAAAAAAGTGAGCAAGTAAAGTATGAAGGCTAGCCTGGAAGGAATGTGAATACAAGCATAAAAAACTCCAAAAGGGTATTTGAGATTCTAAACGTGTGTGCGAGAATAAAAGTCCCTAAGCATTTACTTAGGTTAAGCTTTTTGGATTTAAGTTTTAGAAAGATGATTATAAGCCAGAAGTATTCAACTAGTAGAGCACTTGAAATATTATTTTGTGTAGGAATAAGTAAATGGAGGGAATAAAGGATAGTCATAAAATTTCTAATTACCTAGGAATAGAAGCCAAGGTTAGAAATTTTTAGTTTATGACGAAATGTTTTACTATAGATCCTATTTCTGAGATCATTATATTTTCAAGTATTTCAATGAGCACTAACAAACATTTCTAGAGGTAGATTTGATTGTTCGGGAAGAGCAATATACAAATTTTAGGGTGTGATAGCTCTCAAAATAGAGAGTTATCTAGTTTACTTTACCACTTATTCATGCATTTTAAGGGTTAATATTATAAGGAAAGCATGAGAATATGAAGTAATTAGGCTAAAAATACTACTTTATCATTTTAGGCATGTTAAACATAGAAAATATGAAAAATGCACTTTTATCATGCTAAATTGGATTTTGTATCATTTTATTGCAAAAATATCATCAAAGTCAAGAGCATCCATATTAGTATAGGAATAAAGGTTTCTAAAGGCATTGACTAAGCCAGAAAAATTTCATTGTTGGGTGCAATCTCAATGTTGGTCGCATTCTCAATGTTGGTCGCATTCCTAAAAACAAAGCAGATTTCCAGAAATCACGAAGCGTAGTACAACCCCATTGATGGTCGCATTCTACCCACATCTGAATTAAAGGTTGAAGAAACATAAATTATCATTTCACGTGAGTCAAGAATGGGCTAAACAGCCAGGATTTGTTGCTGCTTGCCCAAGAAAAAGTAATTTGGCAGCAAGTCACAGACCACCAAAAATAGCTTCTTAAAATCAAGGAAGTGGTGAATGGGTGAGACAAAAAATGGGAATTTCTGGCTTTTATAGAGAACCATCATCAACAAGCTTAAATGTGAAAGTTTGAGTTAGTGTGCAAATCAATGTTTGTTTGATTTCTAGTAAAAAAAGTTGAGAGACTAAATTTCCCATTGTTGGGGACATTTCCATTGCACAGGACATTGTAACCAACTTAATTGACACGAAGTTGAAGTGCCAGGTAACTGCCTTACTGTCCTCAGCATTCATATGAGTGACACATATGCAAGGAATAATTCTTCTACTATTCATTTTCTGACTTATCTTTCATATCATATCTGTAACATAATTTATTTTAATGCAATTTATTTTATTTACTACTTCATATTTGTTTCTATGCTTTTATTTTTTTGTGCAAATGGTAGTCTTGTATAAAGGTTATCTTCTGTTTAATAGGAGCAAAATCAATGCATACTGCACTATTGATGCTAAAAGCATTCTCGTTGAGTATTTGTAAGTTATATTTTGAGTAACGTTTGAAGTAGGTTAGTGATGACAAGGTAGAATTTTTGTTTACAAAGTAAGTATGTTAACTAACGAGGTCAACCGGTCATCCATTTATCGTTTACGCTTTACTTTGCTATCGGGATCGAATGAGGTAAACTGAAAGGTCCTTACTGTTGTTATTAGGTTCACTACTCGACTTGACTTGTAGGTTTAGGGAGGGTCCCCCATAGATAGCCCACTAATGAATACGAATCACATCCTTAATACATACAACATTAAGATAGAATGTACATTTGGAAGAAGGCATTGATGTGCATTATAAACTTTAATCTATACCGTATCGCTTGTCTAAGCTATTTTTTACTTACTTTTAGTTAACATTCCTATAATTTATCATTGCATGCTTAAACAGTATGTATTGGGCTAAATGTTGTTTAACTAAAGGAAATATGTGCCGCATTGAGCATGTATTCTGCATTTAAACTTTAATTCAATATCATAACCCACCTTATTATTGAATGTTACCTTTCATGAACCATAATATAAAATTAGTTTAAAGAATCGGTCCTTAAAGAGATGACTTAGATATTTATTACTGGGTACAATTGACAGGGTACACTTGCGTTTTCAAATGAATGTTATTTTGTATTGCATAGGATGTTAGTGATGCTTATCGCATTGTTGTTGTGTGCCACATTCTGATTTATACATTACATTACCGCAATTTTGACATCAAGGTTTTTGAGTTGTAGCTGGGGAAATGAAATAAATTGAACATTCACGTTACGTTAGAAACTCGACATCAGAGGTGGTGGAGCAAAATGTGGGGATATCTAGTTTCCAGCATTCTCAAATGAGGTTACCAACCTTAGAAACCTCCTTAACCAATAAGAGAGGAAGACCATTCCTCTAATCAGAGTCATGTCTTCAAAAAAGAAGTCCTCTTACTTTTATATTTTTCTTTCATTACTCGTAAATTTTAATTATATGTATTTATCTCTATAATTAATGCAAGTAATGAATAAATAAGTTACGTTTAATCTGTCTTGTGTTGATCTCTTTTACTTACTTGTGTATTTCAATGTTATGCCAACCACATCCACGATGTTCCATGCATTGCATAGCATTATATTTTAGAGTAGGTTTAGAAATAATCATCTGTTTTTTTTCCTTAGATTTCTTTGATCCTAGTTACATGTTTCCAAGTTCATCAACTTAGTAATGCTTGTTAGAATTGATTGCCGTGTGCATTAACATTCTTTTTATTAAATGTTTGTCGTATTACTATCAGTATTTAGTTCTATCTTGAAAATTTCTGAGCGAACCATAACTAGTTAGTCTAGCTTAGACTTTTGGTCTTATGAAAATTTCTAGAATATCCTTGAGCTTCAATTAGCTTAATCCTTTTTTAGTAATGACCTGGGAATGCACCCAACATTGAACTTGATAGCTTTAGGCATCATTTCTTCAAACTTGAAAATTCTAAATTTTGTCAGAAGCATATAACACCCCATATTTCATCTATCCTTGGAGCACAAAAATGTACCAAAACCTTTAAAAAATTTATTGGTGGTCAGGAATGAAGAGAGATGTTGCTAGTTCCTTTAGTCATTGTTTAACATGTCAACATGTGAAAATTGAACATCAAAGGCCATTAAGACCACTTCAACCATTGAATATACCTGAGTGGAAATGGGAAAATATTGCGATAGATTTTGTGACCGAATTGCCTAAGACACAATTAGGACTTGAGACTGTGGGTTATTGTTGATCGTTTAACAAAGTAAGCTCACTTCTTATCTAGAATCTCTACGTATACAGTAAAAAGATGGGCTTAATTTTATGTTAGAGAGATAGTTCGGCTTCATGGCATACCTATGTGCATAACTACAAAATTTACATCTAAGTTTTGGAAAAGTTGGCACACGACTTTAGGCATATGACTTGATTTTAGTCATGTTTTCATCCACAAATAGATGGTCAAACATAACGAACCATTCAAATATCGGAAGATATGCTTTGAGCTTCTTCTTTAGACTTTCAAAGAAATTGGGAAAATGTTTGCATCTAGTTGAGTTCTCATATAACAACAGCTACCAAGAAATGATCAGGATGGCACCCTTTGAGGCTCTCTACGGCATAAATGTAGATCATCAATCAGTTGGTTTGAAGTGAGAGAGAAAGTTATTTTAGGACTAGAGTTTGTGCAAAAGACTAATGAGGTCATCAACTTTATCAAACAGAGAATGGAGACCACTCAATGTCGACAGAAAAGTCATGTGGATGTTAGGAGAAAAAATTGAATTTTGAAGTGGGAGATATGATATTTTTGAAAATGTTGCAATTGAATGGAATTTTAAGGTTTAGGAAAAAATGGAATCTTAGCCCAATATTTTATTGGACTTTTTGAGATCCTAGAAAATGTATGTATTGTGGCATATCATTTAGCCTTACTGCCTGTCTTAGATCAGATCCATAATACTTTTCATGTCTCCATGCTTCCAAAGTATATTGTTGATGTATCTCAAGTGTTAAGCTATGAACCAAGTGAAAAAGGATTTGACTTACGAGGAGCTTCTATTCCAAATATTGGATCGGAAGGATCCTGTTTTACACTATAAAACTATCCCACATGTGAAGGTTTTATGGAGGAATCAATATATTGAAAAAGCAATTGAGGTAACCAAAGACATGAGGAAAAATACTCCTTTTTATTATCATTAAAATGTACAAAAGTTTCGAGGACGAAATTCTAATTAGGTGGAGAGTTTATAACAACCGAATAATATATGTGTGTATGTATATGAATATATATGTTAATTATTTAAGTTTTGAAAAAAAAAATCTTTTTTAGTTAAGATTTTTACACCTTAAAAAAAAGAAGTTAAAATAAAATCTTCCATATTAAGAGTTTATTGTGATTTTAAAAGTCATACAAAGCCTTTTTTTTTTTTTTTTTAGTTACAATATAATCTTCTATATTAAAGTTTATTTTAAAGATAATTTGAATATTGTTTTGACTATCCTTTGATTGATTATGGTGATCTATATTTTAAAAATCTTTTACCCTAAATATTCTAGGTTTTTGGTTTATTAATGTTGATACCGAAAATGGTACTTCATAATCAACAGTAAATATTTGTTTACCAAGGACGAAATTGCCTGTAAAATCATGAAAATTAGGCACATTGGTGTGGTGTGAGCCACAAGGCCTCTGATGCCTTAGTCGGTAAAGAGTTTTGAAAGTATTTTAGAGAAAGAGCTTTAGAACTAATAGCCGCTTACAATAGGTTGTTAGCGCAGTTCAGCTTGGATTCAAAGGGAGAATGACTTGACATTTTATAGCTGTCGGACTTGTCGATGCTACTCACTTAATGGCGGTTCAATGGTAAACCATTTGTAACGTCACTTAATGGCGGTTCAATGGTAAACCATTTGTAACGCCAGCCACTAAGCCTAGAATGAATACCGACGTAACCTTGATTGTTACACCTTGGTCGACCCCCAGGTCAATCGTCGGGGGGTTTTACCTTTGTTTGGATATTTCAGGAAATATTTCGCCTATAGACTTACCCCCACTCTTCATTTTCGAGGTTTTGAAGTTTTTATAATTTGAAGAGTAGTCGACGGCTTATATTTCCAATGCCCATGGATGATACTTCTCTCTTTAGGAAAATGTTCCTATATTTTGGAAAAGTCCTAACCAAGTTTTATGAATAATTTTGCATTAAGGATGTTTTTATATTATAGGCCAGATTCTTATTTTTAAGGATATGTCTTCTTAAAAAATATATCTCAAAAGTCAATTTCAAGTTCATGGAAAATATGGGCTTAAAGAATATTAATATTAAAAAGGTTAAATTCTTATTTTAAGAATATATCTTCTTAAATAATATTTCCAAATACTCACTCTTCTCCTTTTCTCCTTCATTGCCAAAAATTGCCTTCCATTGGGATAAAATTTATGTTTTTTTAGGCTTGGGAGGAGAAGTATTTTGAGCTTTGGTCTTTTGGAAGGCATTTGTTGAAATTCGGTTTTCTCGGTATCTACCTTTCTTTTTTTCGATTTTATTCTTATGAATAGGTGCCTTTTTAAAATGTTTAGGCTAAGTATGCTCTCTTTGTATAGACTTACCCCTTTTAAGCACTTTTAGATTTTTGGCACTTATATGCATGCATTTTTTTAATTTTTATGCACTAAGTATAACAGTTTTGAACTTTTGGCACTTTTTTGAATTTTTGTACTAAGTAGACTCTCTTTTTAGAGTTACCACTTTTCTAGGTACTTTTTTCTAATTACTACCGAGTATGTCTTTATTTTCAATTTTGTGCTAAGTAGGTCCTCTTTTAGAGTCTTACCACTTTTTAAATACTTTTATTTAAAATTGTACCGAATAGGCTTGCATTTTTTAAATTTCACCTAAGTATGCTCTTCTTTGGAGTCTTCCCACCTTTTAGACACCTTATTCAAAATTAGGCTAAGTAGGCTATCTTTTTAGAGACTAACCATCCTTCAACACTTTTTTAAAAAAAATTTAGCCAAGTAGGCTCTCTTTTCAGAGACTTACTACCTTTAGGCACTTTTTCAAAATTTAGTTTAGATAGGGTCTGTCAGTAGAGATTCACCCTCCTTAAGCTCTTTAAAATTTTAGGCTAATTAAGCTTTGTAGAGATTTGTCCTTTTTAGCACTTTTTTAAAATTTTGGCTAAGTAAACTCTCTTTGCAGAGACACACCCCTTTTTTAAGCTCTTTTTTGAAGTTTTGCTTCTTTTGCAGGTAGATTCTTGAATTTTACTCATAGATCCCTCGTCTGATTACAAGAATGAAGTATGCCTCATCTTAGCCTCCTCTTCTAAAAATAGGACTCGGCATAAGGCCTTAGTAGTCAGGTCTGGTTTTGAACCGATTGCTTCAACATTAACCCAACCTAACTTAGATAAACTTTGAGAAGAGTACCTTGTTCTGTCGAATGTGACTCTTAATCTTCCCATAGATAAAGAAGTGTACTGCAACTGTCTCCCAAGTGAAGTGGCATTGTATGTCGCTATGTTTGAAAAAGGGGTTCGGTTGACTATGATTTCTTCTCTTCAAAAATTATTGTTTATGGTCGAGTTGGCTCCGGTGCTAGTGGCTCCCAACGCTTGTAACGTATTCTTTGGAGTCCTCAACCTCTTGGGCTACACAGGCTTCGAGGGCCTCTTTAGTGCTCGGGATCTCCTTTCCTTATACCATTTTTTCAGCATCCCGATATGCTAGTTGAATGATACCTTACACCTCGGAGCAGACTCTCCCCCATTAGTGTCTTGCTCTAACTTTCAAAAATGGTAGAAGGATAAATGGTTTTTTTCCAATGGATCTTGGTCTGCCCCTTATGCGGAGGCTTTGATGGTTGTTCCTACCACTTTTGGAACATATTGTACATCTTCCTTCATGGTTCTTGTTCATATACTTTCATCTATTTTGCTTACATTTCGGCTTTGTTTTCTAGTGCATAGGAAAGTGAACCCTTGTTCTAGGGTGTTGAATTTTTATGACCTCGTGATGACTTATCCTTCTAAGGTCACTCAAAGAGCTTAATACTTGACTACCGAGTCTTTGGCACTCTACAGCCTTCTTTCAGAGTCAGTGGTGCCCTATGATTCAGACACACATTCACCCATTATGTATGAGGGATTTGACCTAGGTATGTTGACTAGGGACTAGGTTCTTGTACCTTTAGTGATGTAGATGTCGCTTTAACATCTTCTTGATTTGTGTGCAGCTGACATAGACTATGAGCCTACGTTGAGGCATGCTTTCGACGTCATGACTCGTTATTCCTCCAATCCCGCTTTAAGGCCTTCCACCAATGATACGGTGGACCTTACTTCGAAGAGCTGCCCACTTCGTAGTTGTGAGGATGGTGAGCTTCGTTTTTCAAAGTTTCTAAAGGATCTTGATCTTGGAGCAGACCAAGAACTTGATGGGACGGGCACTGCTTCTAACAAAGCTCTTTCTCCTACTCGAGTTGGCTCACGCACTTCTGGAACACCTTCGTTTGGCCTCATCCCGAGTTTGACTCATATCTAATGTAAGGACCTAAGCACTCTATTTTGAATCCGATGGAGGAGAGAACTTTGGTTTCTTGCCTATGATTCGAGATAGAAACCTATCCATGCCATTTTCCACAAGAGACGCTTCCCAAGTGTTGAAGAAGAAAGCTCGCTTGATGAATGTGGTATACTTGCTACACTCGTACTTTATCGTATTTGAGTCTCAGTTTTTAAACTGGCCATGTATTTTCTAATTGCAGGTCATACATTTTTCCTCAACTTCTCAGTACATTTCAAAGGACTTGCGCTATACGCGTTCTGTTGGTCTTCCAGCATCGATCAACTCAAGTCAGACTTGGCTCAGGTCACCTTGGCTGACTTCCGAACTTTCTCCGAGGCAAGCCCAGTGTCTTATTGTTCGTACTCGCAAGGAAGACTTATCTATCATTGCTCGGCTTTACTGGGGTTGGCTTATGTCGAAAGGAAGCTGAAGAATGCCTCCTACTTTGCAAATTTGGTGAAAGGCTCTTCTACCTTTTTAATATTAAAGAACAATGCTAGCTTGGCTACTATTTGTTGGGCATTGGACCGAATTTAGGAAGGGGTTAGTTATGGTAACCTTTTGCCTCTCTTCAAGTCCCTTTCCGCCACAACTGCACAAAAGGTTGCTGACCCTTGACTTCTTAATGATCTGGTGCATGTTGCTTATGAGTCCCGCATCTTCTAAGGTGTGCCTAAAAATGACATTCTGGTTCGGGCTTCTTCAGCTAGGACTGATTCTGTCCAAGCTGGACTTAGTAGGCAGAGTTCTAGTAGGCGGTGCGCTTGGAGCACTTGACAACTGTTGATGCCGAAAAATGGTCAACGGTTTATCCACAGTACTATTTGTTTAGTAGAGGACGAAAGGGCCTGCAAAACAGAAAGCTTTAGGGCACACCGGTGTGGTGTGAGCCACAGGGCTTCCGATGCCTAAGTCAGAAAACGGATTAAGAAGATAAGTAAGGAAACAAGGACTAGCTTAGGGTACTTAGCTTAGGA
>JBBMEG010000134.1:0-10135 GCA_037832605.1 Cyclanthera cordifolia
CATTGGAAAGGCTTACAACTGGTTCCTCACCGTCACCGACTATTTCCAACTTAAAATCAGATGACATCTACAAAAATCAAAACAAAGTAAACGATGAACAACAAATGCATCTCCTACATAGTCTCTCAGAAGCAGATTTTGAGTACTTAGAACCGTTTGAACTTTCATAACAAAATTCATCACCAATTATTTGAACCGTAAGAGCGCGGAATAAAAGCCGCAGTCATTATGCATACATAAATTCAAGAAAGAACAAGAAAAAATCACAAAAGAAAAAAAACAAAACTAAAAGAATCGGTTATAATAGTTCAGAGTCTTACGCGTACCAAGTCAAGTAAGTAGCAGAATCTTCAGAGAGAAACAACAGTTTGCTAGTATCAACGAATTCGAAATCAAAGCTACATACAAAATTAGTAGTTATCGCACAAGAAATTATAGAGAATTTAAAAGGCAGAGAAGAAATCTTACGCGTGAATGGCGAAGATACGACGTCCGGTACTCGAACAGGAACTGAAAATCGATGAAAAACGTGGTGAAATCGAAATCCGTAGCGAGCACGAAACGGGAAGAGAAAATGGTGGATCAGAAGGAAAAGATGGAAGCGAAATTGTAGGGAAGGAAGGGGAAAAAGGATCGTCAGTGTCCAGGAAGGAGAATATTTTGGGATTATTGAAAAGAGCTTCATCTTCTATACGTCTTTCTTCTTCAAAAGTCAAATGGTTGCACCGTCATCCATGAGAGGTGAGCGTGAATCTCTGAGTTCGAGGGAGAGAGACGAAGAAAGTATGCAAATAGAGAGACCGCCATTGATGAGAGGATTGCTGCAACTCGCGGCAAGGTGGTTGCTTCTACTTGACGGCAACTTTTAATTTTTAAAACTAATAAATAACATGTCGATTTAGCGCGGAATTTGCGGTTATGATGGGCTGTAAAATTGGGCCTCGTTTATGCTGTCTAGTCCGGTTTGAATGCATCTCCCGCGCTGTATATCTTTATCAACCTTTTCTATTTTAAATATTATAATTAATATTTATAATACAATATTTATAATTAAAAAACTAATAAATATAATCATTATATTAACTAGTATTAGCATTTTTTTTATAATACAATATTAATAATTATATATATAAATATTCAAAAATTTCAATGTATTTATAATTATTTGGTAAGAATAACACATCACCAAATTTCTTTTCTTTTAGGAGAAATTTTATTGGATGTGTCATTCTCACAAAATAATTATAAATATAAATAAAATTTAAAATATTTGTATTTATAATTATTAACATATTTTAATATTGTATTGTAAAAAAGCAATGAGATAATATTTATTAATACAATAAATACATTTGTTTTAAAAGAAGAAAATAAAAGTGATCATATTTATATTTAATTTTTATATTGACTAGTTTTGTAAATTTTCTTTTACCAAATTAAGACCAATTGAATGTATAAAATAATTATACATATAACCACTTTTTGTCAAATATTTTCTTACAAAAATGATATTAATGAATATATCAGTATTAAAACGTTATTAATAATTAAGAATATAAATATTGGAATAACCTTCTAGATTGAATTTTGACCATTTTCTCATTCCTTCACAAGAGAGCTCCCTCGTTTCCAAACTAATTCCTTGAAAAGTGCGATTGGAAAGAGCTTTGGTAGAAAGAAAAGTCCATGAAATTTTGAAAACAATTAATTGTAAGAAGTAGGCACAGAGGGGGTTGAAATTTGTTAAGAATGTGCGTTACTTTTTTAATTATGTAGAAACGTAGACAAAATCTTTTAAGCATCACTAAAAGCAGATATCATGCTTTGACTTTAGTTACCAGGGTTTTCTAAATCTGTATTTTTTCTATGTGATGTGTTGAATTCTTAAAATTAGTAAATTTAGAGGAGGGATATTCAGATATATTTTTGTTCATTTAAGTAAATAACTATTGATAAATCCTTTCTGAATCTAGTTAATCTTGTTGGCCGTGTTTTGAAAAACTAAGCACATGTAGAGATGTTCACAAGACAAAATGAAGACCGGATATTATAGTTTTATTACTTTCATTTCTGGCTACCCATTTTAATATCTCTTTGCAAAATTCATTCTAAAATTTTTCTGGGAAACGGGTGGAGATTGTCCACCGAAAATGCACGTAAATCGGGTTCAATTCTCCATTCATTCTTTTTCTTTTTCTTTTTTATGTTTTAATTTTTTTTAGCAACTTTCTCGATATTAACTCATTTCCCTAAATTTTTTTTAAAAAAACTAATAGTTAAAATAAATCAATTGATATTAATAATGTAAGAAAAATATATACCGAAATAAATATTTCTAAAACTTTATGTATATAAATGCATTAAAAAAATAAAAAATAATGATATAATAAGTAAACAGGACAAAGAATATATATATATATATATATATATATATATATATATATATAGTCGAGGTTGGGTTGGGTTAAGAGGATTTTTAAGACCAATCCAAAGTCTCGGGTTAGTGGTTTCTCCAACTCATCCAACCATATGCATTAAAGCAATCAAGCCCAACTCAGCCCTATATTTTTTTGGTTGGGTTTGATTGGGTTCTCGGATTGTGTTAATTTCTCATTTCCTCCGTAAAACAATTATATTCTTACTCTGTAAATACATAAACACATATGAATACAATATGGATGATACTAAACACAAACATAGACTACATATTCCTATTTTATTAGTGCATGTTATTTATAAATATATGTTATGAATCTATCTTATTGATTATTTTTTCTTCTTACACACACATATACGTATATGTATATATTATTCTTTAGTTCGGGTTGGTTTGGGTTGAATAAGCCAAAATTTGGTCAGAACCCAACGAAAATTAGTAAATCATAGCCCAACCCTTACTATTTGGATTGGGTAGTCCGGGTTGGCCAGGTTGTCAATTTTTTTATACACCCCTAACAAAGAATAGGAACTCAGAGATAGGAAATACATTCTCGTCCCTATGTCGTTAAGCTCGCAGAGAATTTTTCATCCTCACTCACTCCCTCATTCGCTGTCTATTATAACTAAAATCAGTGTGCCAAACGCACCCGTAATAAGCAACAGATATGGTTTTTTTTAAATAGATGTGTAGCCAAATCTTATATGATTGTTTGTAAGTCAAATTAGTATTTACTAAATACTACTAAAAAAACTATATTCAAACGAGTTTTTAACTACAATCATTATTTTTAAATACTCAAAATAAATCCACATTCTAAATACTCTTAAAAACTACATCTAAACAAGCTTTTGATTGCAATCATTGCTTATAAATACTCAAAATAAAGAGATCTTTTTGGTGATTGGATTTTGGAGTTCATAAGAAGAGAGGAGAGGAAGTGGAGGAAGTAGAGGAAATAAAAGTGATAAGAGGATAAGAAGTAATTGTTTTGAAATTGGTATTTTAGAGAGAAAATGTTGCATAAACTTTTATTGTGATTTGTGTTTTAAGAGAGAATATGTTTATTTTAAATAAAATTTGATATAAAATTTCATTTGAGATTTGATTAGATGTTAGAAAAAAATTGAGAATGAGTTAGGGACAAGTTGCGAAGGAGTTGCTCTTATGGTGATGATAATATTTTTTTAATGTCAAGAAACCTACTTAAAGTACATTGTCTCTTATATACCACATACATACATACATACATATATATATACATACATACATATATACATACATACATATATATATATATATATATATATATATATTTTTGATTAAATTTTAAATCAAAATTATGAATTCAATTTATGATATTATTAACTTACAAAAATATGAAAGTTTATCTCAATCCTCATGACCGAAATAGAATAAAGTTGTCTACAACGCTCATAAACCCAAATTATAACACTCATCTGCATAACCTGGCACCCCTAAGGGATAAACATTCTGGAGTTACACCGAGAAGCACATACCATTAAGGGGTTAGCTGACGTTACAAATGATTGACTATTAAGTTGTCGTTAAGTAAGCTGCATTGGTTACAAATCCAACTGTTATAAAATGGACCTTCGCTTAAGTCGGATCCAACTCTTTGGGATCTTGAAATGCTCACTAGGGTGGATTTTTAGATTTTTTGGGAATTAACAAGTCAGAACTCTGATACCATAATAAAAACTAGATAGTGTGGACATCCATCTCAAAACCAATTGCCTAAGAGAGCACTAGCCCACTCTATCATTAAATGTGTTGAAGAATCCTCATCATTCCAATGCATGACATTTACCACTAGGTGAGTAGCTCTAACAAGAATTGAGTAAATACCTCTCAAATCATTTTTAGGCTTAAACGGGTATTTGTTTTAGTCAAGGAATGATGGTTTGAGGATTAATGCAAGACTTTAGCAATAGTTCTAAATATTTTTAAACACAAATATTACTATGATACTAAAAAGACCAATTAATTTACAAATAGACACATTTAAAAAAATCTAATAATTTACAAAATTTTCATTATAAATTTATAAGATGCAAGAAGTTAAGAATTTCTCTGGTTATAGATTTTTAGAGAGAAATGAAAGTCCAAGTACTTTTTAAACAATTTTACTCTCTTTACACATGTGATAATCTCTTTAAATAAATTTAAATGGGTTAAGTGCAACACTTTTCAAACTTAGGGGCGATTGCTCAATTTGAAAGTTTAAAAGCTTAATTGTTACCGACACCATACTTTATGGGTAGTTTGTACAATTTTTTTTTTTTTTTTTTAGAAAACAATGCATTTTTCATTTAAACTTTATGCCTATTAATTTGAATTCTAATACATATAACTTTCGAAGCATATTGACAGAAAATATTTTAAGCATAGAAAATTGGAATATATATATATATATTATCAAAATTTCATCACTTAATGTACTTGGCACTAATATGTAAAATGTAATTATGTAGGGAAGATATATCCAAATACAACAATTACATACACTTGCCCCTCAAGACCACCAACAATTTACTTGAAAAAAAAAAAAGAAATAGAAACAGACATTGACAAGTATACCCTCGTGAAATCAAACGAAATGACAAATTTACCCTGTGCAGTATAATAAAGACAAAAACATTTAATTCAGACAAATATAAACCGCGACCAAATGACGAAAATACCCCACCTAGCCGAGCACGCGAGGATGCAAATAAACTCGAAGTCCATTTTTCATAAAAAGAGTAAGAGACATTTTTTGTTCCACCCGGTGACCGGGAACCGGCGCCAGCCGGTACCGGAGGAGCACAGCAGAAGCAACTGACTTCATTTGCAAATAAGCCAAATCCTTCCCCAAACAAGTCCTTGGTCCAGCATTAAACGCCACAAATTTATACCCATCCTTCGGCCCTTCGAACCGATCTCCAACCGCCGACAACCACCGGTCCGGTTTAAATTCCCCACAATCCTCCCCCCAGATGCTCTTCATCCTCCCAACCGAATAAATCGAATACGTTACGGTTGAACCGGCCGGGACTAAAGTGCCATCTGGCAACACGTCATCAGCCACAACATATTTGAAATCCTGCGGCACGGACGGGTATAAACGCAGCGTTTCGGCCAACGCAGCTTTCAGATACACCAATTTATCGGCCTCGTCGAACACCAACGGCTCTTCAATCCACCGGCGTGTATCGTCGCCACGTGTCTGTCGGAGGACCGTTGAGATTTCAGCGAGGATTTTAGCCTCCACGTGCGGATGGTTCATTACGAGCCAAAAGAACCACGTGAGTGCGACGGATGATGTGTCCCGGCCGGCGAGGACGAAATTCAATGCGATGCGGTGCAGCACGGCGACGGGGAAGCGGTTTCCGCCGTTGCCGTCGTCTTTCTTTTTCATGAAGCGTGATAATAAATCATCTGAGTGAGATTGTTTACGGGTTGCAACGGCGTCGTTTATGTATTCTCCTACTACTTTTAAACTCTCGTTTAACCTTCTTTCCATTCCGATGCCCAGAAGCTTCCCCAACCTTATTAACGAATGAAAGTCAGAAAATTGTACAGGTTATCCTTTTTTTTTCTTTTTTTTTTACATGAATGGTTTTGTTTAAAATTAATTAATAAGTAGAAGGGTTGATAGCTATTTTATAATTAATGATCTCATATATCTGTTTGTATTCTGAAAGTTTACGTGAAAAAAGTAAAAGTTATTTCAAAATTGTTCATAGTAGATATTTAAAAATAAAACAAAAATAAAAGTTTTTTGAATTGTATACATATTTAAATTTTGTTTTCTTTAGCATAATAAAACTTGGAATCATAGACTTTTTTTTTTAATTAACATATTTTCTAAGTCAAATGAATTTGACGATTATTTTAATTTTATTAATCAACTTTTAAAACGTTTGTTTAGACATGATCATGATATGCGTGGATTTTAGAATGTTGAAAAAAAAAACTTATCCTCGTATCTTTGCAATTATTTGTTATTTGTGGAGATAATAACGTGTCTAATAAATGAGTAATTATATAAAATTATTTTTTAACCTATACTAAAAATGCATAGACATTGAAATATATTATATAAGATTTCTACATAAACCTATATTAAGCCACATACACCTAGTGTAGACATGCATTTTATATATGTGTGTGTTGAAATAGAAAACCAAAATAATTAGCGCTGAAATTTATAAATAATATTGAAAGTTTAACAATTTTTAAAATATATTTTTTTTAAAGATTTTTCATGTTTAGAAATAAAAATCAAAATAAATATCTGAAAAAAGAGCGAAAGATTACTATAAAATAGACACATGCTTAAAATCAGTTAAATCAATTATTTTCATTTATGGTATCTATTTCCAAAAAAAAAAAAATTGTTTTCATTTAGTTTGATTATTGAAAGTAATATATTTAGCTTATTAAAAACAATCAATTAGTTCAAATTTCAACTCAGTTTAAATATCCACAAAATTTAAAGATTTCCTCAATTCATTTTGTTTTTTCAAACATGGTTGAATAAATAAATAATTTAAGAACAGTTTTTTAAAACAAGAATCTTAATTTAGGTTTAATATCTACAAATTAAAAATTTTGCAAAATCAAACCAATTTTTAAAAAGAAATAATTAATTCTAAGAACATAAATTTCAATATTTTAAAAAGAAAAAGAGCAAAAATTGGATTTAAAGGAAATTAAAAAAAGTGAAAACCTCCATAAAAGACCAGGGTAAAGCAGTCGCTGAAGAGTGGCTTCCGTGGCGGTATCAAACGCCAAAGCAAATGGACTGGCAGGCAATTCGGGCGACAAAGTTTGAGGATCTTTCCCAAAAGTGAGTCCACAAATATTATCAAAAGTCAATCGGAGCAACAAATCCTGCAAATCCACCGCCGTCTTGTACTCCGCCGCCTTGTCCAATATGCACCACAGCCGCGTCCTTATGCTCCGGTTCACCCACCGGTCCATCGCCGCCCGGAGCGTCCTCGTCGTGAACTCCAGCGCCGCCGTCTTCCTCTGTATCAGCCAAATCTCTCCGTCGCTGTTGAATATCCCCTGTCCCAGTAAATCGTGAAAAGCCGCCTGCCAGTCCGGTCCTTTTGGGTAGTTTTCGAACCGGGTTCGGAGCACGTGCTCAATGTTTCTCGGATGGCACGTGACCGTGTAGAACCCTTGTCTTCTAGCCAGGAATGGAAGCGCCACCGTGCAGGTTTGGTATGTGGCGGCGCTTCCTGTTGACCGGAGGTTCTCCGCCATCCAGTCGTGGAGTCTCCGCCGGTTCAGAATGAGAGCCGGTAGACTGCCGATGATTGGCCAAACTCTTGGACCGGTTAGTTTACGGGCGAGAAAATGAAACCAAATTAAATAGATGAAAACGAGAAAAAAATAGGGGAAGAGGAAAACGACGTCGTTGGCCATTGGTCTGAAGGGCAAAGGAGTGAGTGAAGGAAGAGGGGAAAATAGTGGATTTATAAAGTAAATAAATCGGAAAATTTAGGAAAGGTAGTTGAGAAAAATCGGAAAATTAATCAATAATAATACTCACATGCATACGAAAACTCTTCTCCAATTATTTACTATGATTTTTCTTTATTATTATTATTCTCAGGTGAAGTAGCATGTATTTAGTATTTATATTATGATCAATCATGTATTAGTATTCATAATTAATGCTGTGAAAGTCCGTTTAGCTAAACATAATTGCATGTATTTTCTACCGATAAGTTGCAGGTTTAGCTCATTCAAATTTCAGATTAGTGGTTGTAATTACAAAATCAGACTTTATTGCAAACTAACAATAATAATTCATATAACATAAATGTGTGTTTGACACACTAGTTAAGTTACTATATATTTAGATAAATTATAAATTACAGACTATAATAAACGGTATTTTAGATAATTTTATAATAATAAATAAAAATTATAGATACAAACTTTTTAAGTATTAATTATTATAACATGAGTTATTATTTAACAATTTGGGATGCACGATATTATGATAAGAATTATAAATTGAATATATATAATTTTAAAATTTATATAAAATAAAATGAATTGTACCATTAACGGTTAATTTTATTAGACGCAGAATTCAATTTAATGTCAATAAATTAGTTATTCTTTTAAGAATATTGAAATATAATTATAAGTTTATTAGACATATAAAATTTATATGAAGCTTTAATATGCCGTACTATTTTTTAACATATAATTATAGATTGAATTGAAATATGGTTTTTAAATCCCATACTAATAACTTGTGACAACATTAAGTACATTCACGTATATAATTAAGAGCTCATTAATTTCCTCTTTCTCTTCCACCATTGTAGTTAAATCCCCAAAAAAAAAAAAATGGCAGACTTAATCTCTACAATTTTAATAGTTTCCATTCAACATAATAGTAATAATAATAATCAAGATTAGCATTCAATTGGTTTTACAATGGTTCGATTATTTTTATGAGATTATCGTCTAACCTTACAATATTTAACAAAGACGGAACCCATACTAAATTTTCAGCTTTTAAGAATTGTTAAAGTAAAATTGCGTTTTATTTTTATGAATTAAGAGGGCAGCAGAGTAAAATTTTCTTTGTTAAAGACAGCAAGTTAAACTAGTTTTCTTCCACCTACTAGGAATGGCAAGGGATGCACTTAGAAAGCACTATTTTAATTAATTGCCCACATTAAAAGAAGGTTTGGTGGTTAGATATTGTTTAACTGCTATGGAAAATTAGGGTTTTCTCATTACCCAAAAACAACATAATAGAAATTCTATCGTATGTGTTCAATCGGATCAGCAATTGTTTAATAAATAAAACACATGGATTATGTTGAGAATCCTACCGTTGAAAAACGTAAGGATATATATTTTTGAGTAAATTATGAATTTAGTCCATATAATTTCATGAAAGTTAGAGTTTAGCCTTTTATGATTTGAAAATCTATACTTCAGTTCTTATGGTTGGAGAAATAAAGAATTTAATTTTTATAGTTTGGAGAAATATAAAATTTGGTCTCTATGGTTTGAAGAAATAGAATTTATTCTTATGATTTGATAAAATCTAAAAAATATAGTAATGTTATTCGTAAATACGAATTAAATATGTAAATGTGATGTATGAGTTATGTATTTTATTTTTTAATTAATTACTTATCTCGTACTCTTATCGTTAAACAGAAAAAAAACTAATTTTTACATATTTTATTCACCAACAATTACGAACGACTGACTATTTAGAATTTATCAAACTTTAGGGACTAAATTCTAATTTTGGGACTAAATCGTAGATTTTTACAAACCATATAGATTAAAGTCTAGATTTTAAAATCATAAAAACTAAATTATAACTTTCATCAAACTATAGAGACTTAATTTAATTTATAATTTATCCTATATTTATAACGGTTATAAAAAAATTGAATTAATTATTTTAAAATAAAATAATCTCATATTATCTAAACGCAAGTCTTTGCAATAGCACGCTTGTATTGATGACGGTGGTCTGACTTGAATAATAAATCAGATATATATATATAGAAAAATGACAACTTCTAGAGAAAATGTTTATATATAAAAAAGAATTTAACTCAACAGTAATAGTAAGTTGGAATGGTTAATTGAGAGACCAATTGGAACATATGGAGGGAAAGACCGAAGGTAACAGTGCTA
>JBBMEG010000135.1:0-10134 GCA_037832605.1 Cyclanthera cordifolia
AGCAGCGACTCTCTAAATTAGAAAATGATATTTATTATGAAGTTAATATTGAAGAAATTAATTATGAACACGTATTAAGAAGGAAACAATAGGTTCGTACCTCTTCGATAATAGAGACGAAGAATATAGACTTGACTTGATGGTTATATGGTAGGGCGGCTCTTGCTTTAACTCCCCGTTCGTGCTTGGCTTTCCATTACTGAGACGCCCACTTGTTGCACAAGTAGTGCCAGTCTTCGATGTCACTAATAGTATAGTGGATCCTATTCATTTGATTTTCCATTGGTTGTTTACTAAAAGAAAATGAAAAAAAAAAAAATTACTTCATTTACTAAAAAGATTACATACTAATTAAAATAATGAAAGTTAAGTATATAACATACCAGTAATGTGTGTATAAGGTGTATCGATGATCCTTCAACCAAGATTTCATCAATTCTTCGATTACATCAATTACAAGCTTATTATCCAAATCGAGGTCGAAGTAAGTCTGTCAAAGGGTGTAAACACATGAAATTAGTATCAGTAAGTACATTGAGTACTTAAATGTAAATGTAAGGATTCATTACTATGAGGTTTTGTTTAACGAACTCTGTTTTTACCGGAGTGATTTGCGACCAATCAGACGCCCTCATGGAAAAGGACTACCGAACCAGTACTCCGACCTGGTTGCTTAATGCGTTGTCGTTCTTTCCAACAACCTTCTTGTTTTCTTCACTGAACTATACTTTCAGCCACCCTTCCTTAGCAACCTGTTTGTTCAAGTTTTCACCCTTTGACGGGCCTCGATATCGGGTTGTACTACTGCTACTACTACCGACATCTAGTAAATGAACTGTGAGATCAGAATCTTTTAACGTCATATATAAAACTTTATAACAATTTGATCTTACCTCCAACCTGAGTACCAACTTTCGTAGCGACTATCGCAGGTACGCATTCAACGTCCGTACTACCTTCGATCTCGTCGAAAATCGAGTCAGTAAGATGTCTCAATGTGTTAGGCATATTGATAACCTAAAATTATCAAAAGTAATAATTTCATAAGTTTAATTGAAATAATGTATAAAGAATGAAATAAACAATCAAACTAACAATTAAACTAACACATATGATTCATGTAAACAAATTTATTAGAATGTGCTACATTAATTTATCTAAGAAATACCTAATTCCTAATTAATCCCTAAACTCTAAACTAAATTCAAACTTAAAACATAAGCTAAAGCCTAATTCTAAAAACGATAAACAAAAACAAAAACGTAATTTAAGAAACTAAATTTTAAACAAAACCTAAAACCTAATTCAAAAAACAATAAACAAAAACCTAATTCTAATAACTAAAACAAAACCTAATGTGACAAACTACCCTAAAGGTTTATGGGCATGTTAGGTTAAAAAAAAATCAAATTAATTTATATCGTAGCTAAGGTTCAAAACAGGATCTCCTTAAAGGCAATAACCTGTCTTACGACTCAACCATCGTCAACTTATTAGTAATATAAGGTTAATTATTTAAGAAATAGAAAAGTATAGGGTCTTATTGAAATTACCCAAAGATTAAAACCTAATTCATTCTTAATCTCTCTCTTCCTTCTCGTTCTTTCTTCTTCTTCTGCAATTCCAAATCGCGTATTTTCCCCTCTCTCATGTTTTCTTCACGCAATCTCCTCCCCTTCATCGACTCGCCATCGCCTCTCTCGCTCCCATCTATTTCATCTCCCTCTCTCGGAATCTCCCTCTCGCGACATCACTCTCTCCGTCATGTCTCTCTCTCCTTCGGCTTCTCCCTCTCGTGCCATCAATCTCTCCCCCGCGATCTCTCTGCCACCGTGAAGCTCAAGTGTGTTCATGGGCTAAGAGAAATGATGTAGGTTTGGGTTTTACTCGGTGCTTGCAGTATAGCGAGGTTAGGCTTTCCTTCAAGTTACGTTCGAACCGAAAATGAGTATCGAAGCTCAATAAGCTAGGTGGTGTACTAGTATGCTTCATTTTTCTTGCGGAGAAGGTGTTGTTTGAGTTAGAAGCTAAATCAGTCAAGGGAAGGTTCTTGGATTTTGGTTGATGAGAAACTTGTGCGTTGCTTGCCCTTGAATTGTTGTTTAAAGCTGGTTTTCTTTTCTACTTGGTTTTAACATGGAATTGGCGTTAGTTGTTGATCTTATTCACCAAGCAATCCTTGTCGATAGCTTCATCTCCTCTTTTGCTCGTCGCTTCGTTCATTGTGGGTGGCGCTTGCTGCCTTCTCCAATACTGCTGGTGTAATTGGCAAGGGCTGCCAAAGTTGTTAAAGAGTTCGTTGGATTTGAGTTTAGGATTTAGCAAGTTGCTTCGTGGTTCGGTCTTGCTAGTAAGGTCTTTGACAAAATGTTGGAGAGGGCTTGGTGAGTTATGTGTAGGCATCGAAGCGTTGGCCCACTAGGTTTTATTGAAGGGTTGGTCGAGAGTCTGTGAAGGCTTTGTATGAAGTTGCTTGGTTGGATTCAAGGCTAGTAAACTTCGGGTTAGCCTCTCGGCTAGTTTGTCCGCGTTATGTAATCTATTATTGGTACTTTTTTTACCTTTTAAGTATGCATTGGTGTTGTTTTTTATTCTCTTAAATGCTTACTTGTTTTGTTGTTTAATTGTAGGTTCGAGGGCTTAGCTAGAACAGTCAGTTTGCCTCAAGCCTCGTGCTTGTCGATTCTTTTGAACCTAGTGTAAGGGACCCTAACAAATGCATAAGTAGTTGTATTCTTGCTTGGTTGGTTTGTTTATGTGTTGTTAAAACTTTATTGCACATTATTTCTTTATTGAATTCGAAAGCATGTGGTATGTGATTTGGTAGGCTAGAATATGGATTATATGTTGTTCGTTGCGCGTTATTTCTTTATTGAATTCGAAAGCATGTAGTCTGTGATTTGGTAGGCTAGAATATGGATTATATGTTGTTCGTTGCTTGATATTTCTTTATTGAATTCAAAAGTATGTGGTCTGTGATCTAGTAGGCTAGAATATGGATTATATGTTATTTGTTGCTCGATATTTCTTTATTGGATTGAAAGCATGTGGTCTGTGATCTAGTAGGCTAGAACATTGATTATATGTTGGTCGTTGCTTGTTATTTACTTATTGAATTTGAAAGCATGTGGTCTGTGGTCTGGTAGGCTAGAATATTGATCATATGTTGTTGTTGTTCATAGTTATTTCATCAATAATGTGTGGAAAGACTTTAGGAAAGCGATGCATGACTTCTTCATAATTTTCTAGTTCAGAAATTGGTTATTGCTTGCTCGAGTCACTTTCCTTGATGGAGCGAGTGTGTCGGCCATGCGGTCTATATAGGACTTTTCTTCGCCATATGGTGGTTGCAGTAGACCATAGGGTCTATTGTTTGTGTGACACATCAGGGGGCGACCCATAGGGGTGTAGGGTTGGACGCAGCCAACGTTCCTTGACAGATAGAGGTTACTGTTGTAATAGGCTTCGCACATTATTAGGGCGGTGATTGCTACATCGACCCAAAGTGTGGTGGGACTGACCATAGGGTTGATAGTCTGCACTTAGGAACTTGGCATCTGCTAGGAACCTGGTCGTCCATATGTGTAACCTAGCTGAGTGGTCTAAGGTGTACAGGGTGCGATAGTGGGAATCAGATATCGGTCGATTATCCCTTATCGCAAGAGTTGAAGCGGGAATTTGCTAGGCACTGAGCAGCCAAATTTGCTTAAGCATAAGTGAGCGTCGCATTAGCAGTTGGATCGCTCTCGACTCGGCACCGTGCGTGGTACCTTATGTGTTCGGGATTGACTCCACCGTGCCGGAGGAACCCAAGATAGTCTGGGCGACTCTAGTGGTAAACCCTTACCCCTACGCACTCTCAGGCTATTGGCTAGTGAGGCCCCTCCTCGAGAACTATCTCAGGGTCATCGGACCAGGTTACTCGAGTTTTTGGGAGTTGAGATGTTTTCCCTTCGTTTGTTGTGATTTTTATAGACTTTTGATTTACGCATGTCTTGTTCTATATGATGTGTGCACCCCGTGCGGGGTTTCTTATTGAGTTTTCACAGACTCACCCTTTCGTTTTATGTTGGCTATGGATTCAAAACCATAGTTGCAGGTACGCACCAGGATGGATGATCGACAGCTGAGGATAGATCTAGTGAAGACGTGTCAGTGGCGTCGTTGGTGTCACTTGTTCATAGTCTAGTCTTATTGCATATCTTTCTGCACGAACTGCTGTAATAAATTTGTTTTCAAATGTTAGTTTTGGAACCGAGATCTCGTTATTTATATTTATGTTTTTAAACTGTTACTGCCTGGATGTGATAAATGTTTTGTTTGGAACATGTATGGTCGTTTTAAATGCATTTCAAAATGTCCAGGTTCTATTTTACAGGTTTTGCAGGTATGGGTTCCCATATTTTAGGGGAAACTCTTCCAAAATTTTCTTTAAGAATGTTCATGCATTAGTTACTTCCGAGCCATAACCTAACGATTATGTACCGGGTTGTTACACCTAAAGCCTAAGTCTATAAACTATAAACGAAAATCTAATCCTAAAAACCAATTCCTAAACAAAAACTAAATTTAATAAAATATAAACCAAAACCTAATTCTAACAACTAAACAAAAACAAAACGCAAAGCATAATTCTAAAAACTAAAAACGAAAATATAATCCTAAAAACTAATTCAAACAAAAACCTAAAAATTAAACCTAATTCTAAAAACCAAAACCTTATTCTAAAATCTAAACTGAAAGGGAAACCTAAAGCCTAAATCCAAAAACAATAAACCAAAACCTAATTTCTAAGTAATGAAACTAATTTCATTCAGAATCTAAACTTACTAAACACATAGAATGTAATTTCAAATGAATTTAACGAAAGTTTAAACGAATTTAACGAAACTTGAAACGAATTTAACAAAACTTTAAACGAAATAAACACGTAATCTTACCTTTTGGAAGAGTGGTGGCGGATTCCGGTGAAAGAGGTGGCGAAGAGGATGAGTTTTTTTAGAGGATTTGGGAGAAAATAGAAGAAGAAACGGAGAAAATGGAGAAGAAACAGAGAAAATGGAGAAGAAATCATAATGTTTGCATTTTGTAATGAAGGGCAAAGGCGACGGAATTAAGCTCTGTCGCCTTTGCTCATTAAAAAAATAATAACGTTAGGGCTTCGGTGACAGAGAAGCGTGTCGTTGCCGAAGCCCAATCATTTTTTCGCCCAAAATTGGCTTTGGGGGGAAAATAATTGGGCATCGGTGACGGAAATGCTTCCACCGTCGCCTTTGCTCATTTCAAAAAATTTGATTTACATTAAAGCCGATTGAAGAAGTGTCTCTGTCGCCTTTCCGTGAGTTAAGGCGATGGAGTCATGTTCTGCCGCCTTTGAAGGAGGCAAAGGCAACCCTGTTTTATTCTATCGTCCTTGCTTGTCAACGGCGACAAATTTTCCTTCCTTCGTCGTTGCCCTTATCGCCATTAAGCAAATTTCTTGTAGTGAAATTTCAAGAAAGACCTTCTACTTAGGTATGTTTTAAACTTAGCTTTAAACATCACGTAATGCAAGTTTTCGTTAAACTATGTTTATGCATGGTTACTTAAGGCTATCCTGCAATAAAGATAGCCAATATATGTTTGAATGTGTGTTATTCTCTAACTATATGTTTATGAATTGTTACTTTGTGAGTACCTTGGAGAGCTTGAACTGTTATTTGCTAACTTTACTTCTCTAGAGTCTACAAATATTTTTTGAATGTATACAAGATATTGATTATAAAATCAAGTTTTCTTACAATAAAAGAATTGTGTTTAATGTTTCGTGTAAAAGTCAAGATATTAGTTTTTGTAGGTAGTCCATCTTTAGTTTCATTTGAATGTGTATTTTTGTTAAAAGTTTTATGTCTAGTGTAAAATGAGTTACTTAGCTAAATGTATTGTATTTCTTGATGAGGTGATTACTTTCATAGCAATTTATTAGATATTGTATTGTTTTGTGTTTCTTTGGAAAGTGGATGTGTTTGTTGAGTATATTAGTTAGATATTTGAGTTTTCTCATGAAAATAGGCATGTTCATGAAAGTCGGTGTTATAACCTAAAAATATCCCGAAAGACTCGGAAGAGATTGGGACCCGCACGAAGAACAACTAAGCCGACGCTGACCCCACAGGGTCGGCCAAATGAAGGCCTCGACCGCAGGGGTCGGCCACGCCAGCGCCGACCCCCCGGGAGTCGGCCAAAGCCTTTGCCAACCCCCTAGGGGGCCTTCCAAAGCCTTTACCGACCCCCCGAGGGTCGGCCAACACCCTTGCCGACCCCTAGGGGTTGGCTGCGCCTTTGTCGACCCCCCGAGGGTCGGCCACGTCTTTGCTGACCCCCTAGGGGTCGAACATGCCCTTATCGACCCCTCAGAGGTCAGCCTCGCCATTGCTGACCCCCCGTGGGTCGGCCAAATGGAGGCCACAACCCCCCGGGGGTCGGCCAAGTCCATTTCTGACCCCGTAGGGTCGGCCAAACAAGTCAGACTCCTCTGAGGGTCGGCCAAGTCCATTTCTGACTCCCCAAGGTCAGCCAAACAAGTCTGACACCTCCAGGGGTCTGCCAAAGAATGCCAGGACCGCCTCGAGGTCGTCCCTTGCAGCCAGTTGGCCAAGGAAGGCCAAGACCCCTTCGGGGTCGGCCGTTGCAGCCTCACCCTTCTTGGGTTCGGCAACGAGTAGGTCCATCCGAGTGGATGAGCCGTGGAGGTGAGGACTCTCCGAAGAGTCGACCGAGTCCAAGTAACGTTTAGAGGCATTGCACCCTGTGGCGTCGCCCGTTACAACGAGTAGGTCGGCCCCATTAGGTCGACCGTGGAGGTCGGGACTCTCCAAAGAGTTGACCAAGTCCAAAATCAAAATCGTTACACCTCTAAAGGATAACGGCTAGGAGTTACGTCGGTATCCATACCCGCTTAATGGTGGACCATTATATTGCCATAGGTGAGCCGCAGCGGTTATAAGACCGGCTGCTATAAAAGTCAAGTCATTTCTCCCTTTCAAGGGGGCGATTCCTAAGCTAAGTACCATTAAGCCATTCTTAGTGCTTTAAACTATTTCTCCCTAATTTCGTTTCTGACTTAGGCATCGGAGGCCCTGTGGTTCATACCACACCGGAGTGCCCTAAATTTACTTTTTTGCAGGCCCTTTCATCCTCAGCTAAATAAATCTTTATTGTGGATATCCGTTGACCATTTTTCGGCATCAACAGTTGGCGCCGTCTGTGGGGACGAGAGTGTTCTACCTAAAAAATGCTAAAATTCCAATCCATTTTCCTGCAAAAATGTCAAATGTTGAAAACGGCCACCACCACGGTGTCGATGACGAATCAGACGTCGAGCATGCTTCGAGGTGAATTGCCTCTAGACAACAGAACGTTGTTCATGTCGAGAACCACCCGGATCTTGAGGGTGTGGTAGCTGTGCAAGAACCGGAGCATGCGGATAGTTTGTGTCGCCTGGTGGAATTGCTCCGACAACCACCTCCGGCTCAGGTAGCTGATACTGGAAACCAACAAATGCTGCAGGAGGCAGTGTAGCAACAGCCTGCTAAGAAAAAGGCTGTGGCAGAGAAAACAGCTCAATTGGTTTGGGACCCTGCAAAAGGGAAAGCCCAGCCACGGAGGCATCAAAAAAGATACATTCCCGGCATCGAAGACCGGTCGAACGACTTCAACTGGGCGGTAATGACCGGAGGAAGGAGCATTCAGTCTACCAAAGGATCGGATCCAAAATGGCGGAGTCTTCTCAGACGCAATCAGTCCAGAGTAGTCAGCCAAGGTGTACCACACGATTATCATCCACCCGCTATACCTCAAAAGTTCCAAGTGCCCCTACGGCAGGATCAGACTTAGGAACGGATCTTAGGGAGGTGCTCAACCAACGTCGAAGAGAGGCAGAGGTTGAGGAAGACGAGCACAACCTTGGCTGGCTCAACTTTGCCTCCTCCAAGACCAGTTGGGAAACAACAGGCACCGACAGCCTACCAAGAAAAAGGCTGTGGCGGAAAAAACAGCCCCGTAAGGATTCGGGACCCTGCCAAAGGGAAAGCTCCAGCCACGGAGGCACAAAAAAAGATACATTCCCGATACCGAAGACCGGTCGAACGACTTCAGAGGATCGAGTCCAGGACTGAGAAGTCTTCCTAGACCCAGTCATAGTCCCCAACAAGCTAAGGGGAGGGAAAAAGTCACCTTCACCGCCAGAAGTCATAACTGTCCTCAGATGACCGGTTGGGGGTGAGTTTAACCGAAGTCGGAACTACAAAGAGAGGCATGCCAGAGACACCCTAAGGGGTGAAGAAGTGCGCATAATGGAAGAAGTGGATGAGCAACTAGGCTTCACTGTCGTTGAGGCTGCAGCACTGCACCAACCGCACGACGAAGCCTTAGTGGTGTCTCTGATCGTCTCCAACGTCCGCGTCAGAAGGACCTTCATCGACGGAGGCAGTTCTGCGGATGTGCTGTCACTAAAGGGGTACAATGCAATACTGGGAAGACCCATGATCCACGGGCTAAGGGCGGTCGCGTCCACTTACCACCCTGTACTAAAGTTCTCTACTCCTATGGGGGTGGGGCAAGTCAGAGGAGAACACTTGTCCTCGAGGGAAGGCTACCACACAGCCTTATGGGGCGTGGTAAAGGGTCCCTGAATTAAAATGCTGTTAAAAGAGGACTGGTTCCAGGTGAGGCTTTTTAAATAATAGCACATGTGGGGATACAAGTCAAGCAAAAAAAAATTGTGTCACATAAGACTCGAACCAGATTTCTTTGAGAAGCTAAATGGACGTCTAAACCACTCAACTACAGGCGTTTCTTAAGTATTTTAGGTTTACGTGTTTAGAAAATATAATTGCAGTTAATTAAAAACTAAAAAACCTATTTCCTCTATTCTTTCCTCCTTTTTCTTCACGCGTTTCTGCCTCCCCTTCTGCCATTTTTGCCGATTTTTATCTCTTCCTCTCGGCCTCACTCTCCCTCTCGGCCTCACTCTCCCTTTCGTCGCCGACCGCCACGACCCAGTCGCCATCGCTCGTGGTTGTCTCTCTCGATGATCTCTCTCTCTCTCTCTCTCTCGATTTTGGCTCTCTTGAGCAAAATATAAATTAGTCGGGTTGGTATTGTTAGGTGAGGCAAATGCAACGGGTTGCGGGTTTGAGCGTATTCCTTCACAGTGTCGTCAGTCGTTGCAGCTTGGATGGCGTGCAGGGGTTTTTTGGGTGCGGAGATTAGGTATGGCTTTTTTAAGTGAGTTAAGTTCTTTGAGGCAATTTATTAAAAACTCGTAGTTAGTTCTGCTTGTGCTTGGTTAAGGTTGTGTTTGAGCCGAGTTTAGCTTGGGTTTGAGAATCGAGGCTCGTTATGGCTCGTGTGTGTTGTTATTTTTCCTTTTCGTCCGGAGTCTAAAATAGTTTTGTTTTCTTAACCAAGGTTTGGTGGTTTTGTTCTCGTAAAGAAGGCGTTTGGCTAAATGCTTGTAAGAGGTTGGCGAGTTGTGTGGGTAGCAAGCGTTAGTCAGCTAGGTGTGATTGAATGGTTGATCAAGAGTCTGTGTTGGCTGTTTTTCTACTTTGGTTTGAGCAAGGGTTGGGCAGTAGTTGTGGGTTCGGCTAGGGAGTTGTATCCAAGCAAGGAGCAAGTAGGTGTCCAATGTTTGTTCTCCAAATTTTAGGCTCAACATAGTTCGTGGTCATGCTTTATAGCCTAGTGTCGATTAGTTTTTAGGCTTGTAGCTCGTTTTGAGTAAGTCATCTCGATACCTCCAAAAACCCCTTGCAGTATTTGAATGTTTAATTGTGTTCTTGAATGCTTACTTGCATCTTGTTGTTTAATTGTAGGTTCAGGGGCTTAGCTAGAGCAATCATTGTGGCTCAAGCCTCGTGCTTGTCGGTTCTTTTGAACCAAGTGTAAGGGACCCTAACCAGGCGTTGTTTGCTTGTATTTACCTAGAAACATAGACTGTTTGTTGTGCACGTTCATCTGTGGATTTATATGTTGATTTATTATGCTTCGTGTATTTCAAGTTGCTTGTTGCTCCTGTTTGACTGGTTAGATGCTGGTAGGATTTCTTGTTGATTTATGCACATGTAGGAAGAATGGTAGCTTTGATTCTTG
>JBBMEG010000136.1:0-10133 GCA_037832605.1 Cyclanthera cordifolia
AAAATAAAAAATGACTTTGGACTTTTTATTAAGGACGACGAGAGGAAACAAAGTTTTTGCGGCAAAATGAGGTGTGTGCTATGTTACGAGGGCTTTGGGGGTGAGTGAATAGAATCTTTTGAAGGGTTGAAAGATTGCTGGAAGATGTTTAATCCTCATTAGATTATATGTTTTTCTTTAGGCTGTAGCAACTAAGTTTTTTTTGTAATTATTTGTTAGGTTTAATTGCTTTGAACTGCTGACCATTTATAGGTTCCTTCTCCTTTTTTATGGGCTGTTTTTTGTGTGCATGTATATTCGTAGTTTGGATTTTTATCCCTAAAAAAACTGTGCTGATATGTTTTACATATTCGTTTAATTTACCAATAATTTCAAGTTGATGGAATATAGAGTTTTCCATGGTTTTAATTAGCATATTTTAAACAGGATTGCATAGAATTGTTGAACAACCTTTTAAGAAAAAATGCATCTAATCAGGTGAGCGGCTTCTGTCCACTGTTATTTGTTAACAATACCTTTGTGTATTAGTTTTTTGTTTTCTTACAAAGGTTTAAGAATGTTGTACTCAGGTATTGCTTAGGGAGACTATTGGATTTGATCCGTTAATATCTATTCTTAAGTCAAGAGGAAGTACGTACAGTTTCACACAACAAAAGGTTAGATAATTGTGCACTTGTATATCAGATGAAGCCATTTTAATGTTATGTCCATGAAGTCTTACCAGTGCGTTTCTTGCGAACATCTTGCCAGTAGACACTAAATCTACTCAGTGTGTTAGAAACTTTAAATTTGCTAATAATTGGAGATCCCAAGGTTGATCCTGCGAAAGATGGAAATAAGCTGACCAATAAAACAACCATGGTTCAGGTTTGCGCTAGGAAACTATTACTTTGTCTATGTTTTCTGTAAATTGAACAAATGGGGATACTATGATGAAGGATTTTCGCTTTACCCTTAACATTTTTTGCAGAAAAAGGTTTTGGATCATCTTCTACTGTTGGGTGTTGAAAGCCAGTGGGCCCCTGTTCCAGTACGTTGTGCGGTAAGAGAACATACTATCCGTCAATTGCATTCAAACACAAACACTCTCATCTATTAGACTTTTAGTGATGGACTGAGACAAGTCTAGATATTAGAATATTTTTTTATGCCTTCTAGCTTTTTTGGTTTATTATCCTAAAGATATTGTTTACTTTTAGCTTTGTCTCTAGTTATTTAAATCTTGGGTGAAGTATCATTTTGGTCCATAAACTTTCACCTTTGTTCTACTTTGGTCCCTGAACTTTTAAAAGTCTAATTTTAGTTTCTGTACTTTGAGCTTTGTTCCATTTGAGTGCCTGAATTTCAAAAGTTCAATTTTAGTCCATAAACATTGAGGTTTGTTCCGTTTCGATCCCTGAAAAAACTTAAAATTGGTTCTTATGGTTTTTTTGTTTTTTTTAAGTATGAAAATTATCATCTTCCTCTATAAATTAAAAAAATGTCTTCGCATTTTATTTTGATTGTATTAAGATTATTAATATTATTGAACTGATTTCGATTGATATTGACTTTAAAATTACTATAAGGACCAATTTTAAGTTTTTTTTTAAAGTTTAGGGACTATTTTTGGACTTTTGAAAGTCGAGGGACTAAAATGGCACAAAACTCAAGTTCTTTGAGACTCGTTCTTCAAAACTAATATTAAATAGTAATTACATCAAAATATAAAAAACACTAAACATCAATAAAGTTAATGACCATGAAATAAGTTTGACATTGAAATTGGCTTATCAATGGATTCACAAATGTGCCATGGATCTCAAATTTTTATTTTTCCTTTTAGCTTACTTTAGTTTGTTTGCATTCTGCATTTCAGCTATAACTGATAAATGACTGGATGCCTGTTAACCATTCAATAATTCTTTTCTTGCATCTCATAAGGCATTACAATGCATTGGCAATCTGATCTCTGAGCATCCCAAAAATCTTGATGCTATTGCAAGCAAATTCCTTGGAGACGATGTGCAAGAACCTGCCCTTAATTCAATTCTTAGGATCATCTTGCGCACATCGAGTACGCAAGAGTTCTTTGCTGCTGATTATGTTTTTAAGTGCTTTTGTGAGGTATCATGCCTTCAACTTTCCGACATTTTCTTTACAAAAAATATTATGGATTTTTCATCTCTATATATTTATATTAATTTCAAATTCTATTGCGTTATTCTTTTTAATGTGTGTATTGATTATTGAACCAGAAAAACTCTGATGGGCAAACAATGTTAGCATCTACTTTAATTCCTCAACCACAGTCAATGATCAATGCACCACTTGAGGAGGATGTTAACATGTCATTTGGAAGGTTTATTCAGAAATCCGTCCTGCATTGTTCTTGTGGTGTCCTATTTAATGTGCCCTTTCTTTGGTTACTTGTGTGGAAGATGAGCTGAAATTCAGTCAGTTTAATGAGCTGACATATTCTACTTTTTGGTGAATGATAACATCTGAATAATTCCTTTCTTGCAGCATGCTGCTACGTAGTCTTACTTTGAGTGAAAGCGATGGCGATCTAGAAGTAATTTATCTTTTAATTTCAAATAAATATGTGTAATTATCTTAAGTTCTCAGATGTCCTCTAAGGGACATGTGTCATGAGTTTTATTATGACCATCTGACCAATATGTTTGCAGACATGTTGCAGAGCTGCCAGTGTTCTTACTCACGTGATTAAGGATAACAATCAGTGCAAGGAAAGGGTATGCAGCTAGATGCATTTTATTCTAATGTTTTCTCTCGACGGTCGGGCATGAATGTTTGGTTTGCATTTTGCAATTTGCATTACCACTAATCTTTTTCACGAATGCTTGGTTTCTTAAAAAAAAAATTGTAAACAGAACTTTGACAATGTTGTTGATTGTCTACTTTTTGGTGAATGATAAACTTTTATTGTCTTATAAACTTCAAAACAATAACCTGGAGATAAAAATGTGTTATTTGCTCATTTTTTCTTTCTCTCAGGTATTGAAAATAAAACTTGAAGCACCCATGCACTCCTTGGGAGATCCTGAACCACTGATGCATCGAATGGTGAAGTATTTGGCCGTTGCGTCTTCTATGAAAACTAGAAATGAAAAGTCGGCCATGAGAAGCAACTCATATGTTCAACTAATCATATTGAAATTACTTATCATTTGGTTAGCTGATTGCCCCAGAGCAGTGCAGTGCCTCCTAGATTCACGTCCCCACCTCACATATCTACTCGAGTTGGTTGCCGATTCTACCGCAACCGTTTCCATGTGGGGTTTAGCTGCTGTTATCTTGGGGGAGTGTGTAATCTATAATAAATCAAGTGATAATGAGAAGGATGCTTTTACCATTGTTGATACCATTAGCCAGAAGGTTGGGCTTACGTCATACTTTCTGAAGTTTGATGAGCTGCAGAAAAGCTTTCTTTTGGCGTCCAAGTCGTCAGAACCACGGAAAGTGCTAACAAGGTCTACAGCTGCTAGTATGGCTGAAGTTGAAGATGTTGATGAGGATGAACCTTCTAATCTGAAAGACGAGGAGCTCCCCATTCTCTCATCTGTTTTCGATGCTCGTTTTATCAACACTGTTAAGAGACTGGAAGCAAATATTAGAGAGTGCATTGTTATGGTATATAGCCAACCAAAGAGTAAGGTGGCTGTGGTGCCAGCAGAGCTAGAGCAGAGGAAAGGAGAAACTGATGGTGAGTACATCAAGCGACTTAAAGCATTTGTAGAGAAGCAATGCACCGAGATACAGGTAAATTACTTGCATGCGATGCTTCTACTCATTGTCACTTATTCCTTAAATAATAATTTGCAATGTTATAGTAGCATTCATACTATTACTATTTCATTCTGTGTTTTTGAGGAACTTTATAAGTAAAAGTTCAGTTAATGTAGTATGATCCAATGCCTTGCTAAACCTGTTCAAGCAGAAAAGTCCCAAGCATAGTAGAAACGAATAATAATACCTGAATATTGGTAGTTCTTCAATATCCAGCGACGATATGTATTTATATTTACATAAACATGGAAATATAAAGAAACAAAAAGATGCAACTGAAATAACAACAATGTACCACCCTGCATATTCAAGAGTGCTAAAAGTCTCTCTCTCTCCTCTCAAGGTATTAAACCTTTACCCGTAAAATATGCCCCACCTCCTCTATAGCCACACTAAAGTTCACTCTCCCTTTCAAGAATGACCCTCCCTCAAGGAATTCTCATATTTGTCCCTTTTAGAATATTGAAGAGAATTAGGGGTCTTGCAGTTACTTAAACCAAAGAATAATAGCTAATTCTGTTCTTACTATTTGTGTTTGGGATCAAATCTTTAGTAAAGTTGGAGCTTCTTATAGATGTGAGTGAAAATTTCTCTCTCCCCATCAACAGGCATGTTAGAAAAGAAAAAAATTCCCAAGAATTCGAGTTTTGTCCCACTACATAAGCACTTACCCCTCTCCCAAGGCCGATATAACAAAGAATCTTACTTCTCTTGCAATTAAACTCCCTCGTGAGCAGAGAGTAAATGTGAGATTCAGCCCACTCGCGAGCAGTAAGTGATAATAAATTGCCTGTCTGTAGATTCACTTCTAGATTTACATGCTTTTTACATATATTTCATATCTACAAAAGCAAATATAATTTGATCTTCCTATTCACCATTATTTAGACCAGTATATGAAATTTTTTTTAATCCAACTCATCTAGATTCTCCATTTCTAGGACCTTCTTGGTAGAAATTCAACTCTGGCTGAGGACCTCTCTAAAACTGGAGGGAGTGACTCCTCAAGTGAGCAGAGAGCAATTGCGCCATCCAACCGGGTCCAACTAGAGAAGCTTCAAAGGGATCTTCAAGAAACATCTAAACGGCTGGAACTGCTCAAGGAAGAGAAAGTGAAAGTCGAATCTGACGCATCTTACTACCAAAACTTAGCTAGCAAGATGGAATCAGATCTCAAGAGCCTCTCTGACGCGTATAACAGTCTTGAACAGGCAAACTTCCATTTAGAAAACGAGGCAAAAGCTTTGAAGAGTGGAGGACAATCCGTTGGCCCAGATATTGAGGCCATTAAGGCTGAAGCAAGGGAAGAAGCTCAGAAGGAGAGTGAGACAGAACTGAATGACTTGCTTGTGTGCCTTGGGCAAGAACAAAGTAAAGTGGATAGATTAAGCGCAAGGTTGATGGAGTTAGGAGAGGATGTTGATAAACTTCTTGAAGGAGTTGGAGACGACATGGGGCTACCCGAAGACGACGAATGATATGCTCCGCGTGATGTTCCCGTGCTTTCTTTCGCCTAATAGGGGTATGGTTGCTTGTGTTTGATTCTCCATTTGTACATTTCTTGTTGAATTGTACAGTTCGAAACTTGTCTATTATACTCATTCCCGAGGAACAAGAATTTCGACTCAAATTATGATTCGCTAGAATTCAACTCGATTGAGAATTTGCAGCCTATACATATTTAGAGATTACCATTTTCCAGGGGCATCCGAGGGGACTCGTCCTGGAGAATGCAGGAGTGAGCAGAGATGATAAAAATAGCTGAATGGGGATAAGATATATATTTTTCATTCCTGTTTATTCGATACCTTTCGTGTTTACCTTTTATTTGATTTTTAAGTTACTTTTTTTTCTCTTTTTTATCGTAAACATTTTTATTCTAAAAATTACTTATAATGGCTAAGATTAAGATTAGAAAAAGAAAGAAAAATCAGACGACAAAATTTAATTGCAGGAAACCCGATCTTCGATATCTCTAAATAGATTCAGAGTTTTCTTCAAGTTGATGAAATTAAAATTTCAAATTAGCAGTTGAACTGTTTCAGTGTTCTAATTACAACTGGGGATATAGATTCATTAACCAATTTATCTTCCACTCTGCACTTAAATAGGGAATTTATTTCAGTTTTGGAAATCTGTGCTTTTGCATACATAAAAAAGTATTTACAAAGGTAATCAAAATTTAAAATATTTGTAAAAGTATTTTACTATTTAATGTTAAAAAAGTATACAAATTATTTAATGACATAAATATTCTTTAGGAAACTATTCATAAAAATACTTTTAGGAATTTTGTTGCCTCTAAATTATTGCTAGTGTTGATTGATTTCTTTGATACTTGTTCTTTTTTTTAAAATATATTCAAAACTTTTTTTGTTATATATGTGTGAATATAATATTTTATTTTACCATATTTTATTTTTTTTTAATATTTTTTTATTCAACCGCATTTTAAAATTTGAATGATAGAAACATGTATCATTTTGTTTGTGTATATATATATATTCAATATTTTTCATCTACCTATTTACTTTTCTTAACTTTTTTGTATTTATTTTGATTGGGTTTATTATATAGAATTATTCATAAAAATACTTTTCGAGTTTTTTTTATGAGTAGTCAAAAAAAAAAAAAAAAAAAAAAAAATCTATGTACATTAAAGTTTTAGATTTTTTTTTTTTTTAAATAAAACAAAAAACAGGTTCAATATATTTAAACTGATTGCTTCAATCAAACCTACAAAATTCGTAGCTTTATTTATGTGAACTTGATCGTTTTAATCAAGTTAAATGAATTGGAAATAATCTAACAAAATTCATTGAAAATCATTATTTTACTATGTATGAAATAATCCCAAAGTAACAATAATGCACCAAGCCAAGACAAATTAAAAAGATAAATGGAAACGGTAGTAAATGTCTAAAAATTTGAGAAACTAATTAAGATAATGTCTAATTTTTTTTTAGACTTTAAATTTTTGTCTAAATCAAAATTGGGGGGAGAGAGATAATTTTTTTGCTTCCATAAATACCTTCAATTCAATTTAATTTGGTAAGACTTATTCAATATTTCAAATTATCTCACTTTTTTTTTTTTTTAATTCTACATTTTTAACAAATTTTTTAAATGCAACTATTATAAAATAAAAATTAAAACAATTTTAATTTAATTCAAATCAAATATATGCCAAAGTTGTTGAAATTATTATTATTAAAATTCAAAATTTCAATTTTATACACATAAAAATCAGACCATGCTCAGAACTTCAAGTTCGAAGAAAATCAAAGAAGAGTAAATGAACTTTTCGATTTCATAACAAAATCTCCATAAGTAAAATAATCATGTAGGAGAAATTTTTATACTCAATTATGGTCCTACTTCTTCAACAACAGTAATCATGATTCATATCAATGGAAACAACTCCTTCACAATGGCGTTCAATTGCTTTATTTTCTTCACACTTCGTTTTATTTTTTAAAAAAGCTCGAAATCAAAGTTTGAAGAACTTTTTATTGCCACCAAGAAAAAACTTTCAAGAATGTCGCAGAAAAGTAAGTTTAATGGAGCCGATCGTCAAGGATTTATAAATATATTCTTATGTCGTTGTGGTAGAAATTAGTATTCATCTCAAATTGAATGTATAATTACAACATTGTTCGGGGAATTTGAAAAGTTTCAAGTCTATACCTTATAGAGATGACCCTGACAAATGCAAAGTTACAACTATAACCGAAAACAGAGATGTATAATGGATGTATATTGGATTTCTGAATGTACATGGACTATTGCATTTTTGCTAAAATTACAACAATACGTAAAGTATGGACATCGAAAACACATTGGTGGGACTAGTTGTTGTCGATGGGCTCAATGCTACCAAGCAAAGATGATTTTGAATGAAAGGCATGTATATGTATGAACACCATAAATACATTAGATGGATTAGTTATGTACATGGACTGACTGAAATCAAAACAATATGTACAAGTATGGACATCACGAACACATTATGGAGACTATTTTGTGTTAACAGTAGGCTCAATGCTACAAGCTGTGAACGATCACCTTGAGCTTCGAATCAGATGAAGGGTTTGTCTCGGAGGTGTACGTCTATAGAGGCAACCGGTGGCGGCTCTGCCATGATGCTCTCAAGTGTAAGAAATCAAGAGCTTGTTCGATATACTCTTTAATGTGCCAGGTGAGTTACTCTACATTCACTTTTCTTTATCATAGATTTATTCATCATCACAATTCACATAACTAATTTGGGTGTATGTACTAATATGTAACATTACGTACAATACATTCAATTGGTTTAAAGTTGAAATATTTGAAGTTTGTATTTCCTAATTTTGGACAATTATTCCGTTGTCTCTTTTGTTTTCCATATTTCAAAATAAGTTAACAATAACAATTATTTTATTGAAAAAACAAAATAAATATAATAGTTTAAATATTAGGTAACTAACCAATAGATTTTGCATGATTGGAAGTTTAGATCTTCAGTTAATTATTTAAATTTATGTTGGTGGTTAGGAATGAATCTAAATTTTAATAATTCACACAAATTCAAATTATTGATAAGAGGTATAATAGTCAATTGCAATAGAATTAATTATTTAATAATTTATAGAAAATCAGATTTAGACACTGATTTAAAGTCTTTAAAAGGGTAGACATTTACTTAATAATTATCCAAAAAAGAAACATTAAATGAGCCTCCCTTTCAGTTGTTTTCATGGTCTAGATTGGATGATTTCCTTCGGTCAAACGAAAACCAACCCGGCCCTAAGCTGTTTCCATTCCTCGTACTCATCTCCTTATCCTTTTTTTCTTGACCCTAAGTCTCTCTTCTGACTTGAGATAAAAAACACACCCTTTTCTTTCTTTGAAAGTTGTCCCTCTACTCTCCAATGATCTTTCTTTTCACTCTCTACGCTTCCTTTCCTAGCAAGCTCTCCCCCAACACTTCCTTGGGAGTCCCTATAACGTATTTCCCTCGCGAAGCTCGTCGAAGCCAAAAAATTCACTTTGTGGTTCCTAAGAACGCTCACAACAAAACCTCCATGGAAATAACCTTAAAGCTGAAAAGGTCAATTTTGTCTTTGTCGTTATAACAGCTCGGAATTTCACATCCAAGGTAGTTTTTGGGCTTACCAAGACTTCCGAAAATTTCAAGGTTTTTTCTCCAGAAAAAATGGAGAACCAGTTGCCACTATTGACCACCATTGCTTTATTCCAGTACAATTGGCAAAAAATAATTTCACTGATTCATTTCTCTTCGGTTAAACAAGTTTGGTGAAATGAAAATCAATGGAAACAATGAAATCACTGTCATTGATCCATTCGATTCTCTCTATCAATCTTGAATATACATGTATGATCTAGAATCTTCTTTGAACATCTAAAATAAAATGGATATTATGTAGACTTCTCAAATATTATTTAACATATAATTGTAATTATTTTATAAATTTTGACTAGTTTAGTATTGGAACCAAATAAGAACTTGGGGGTATTCTCTCCTCTCGGTACCCAAAATCAAATCAATCTTTAAGATATGGTTGGATCCACTGTTATCTTGGTATTCAACTCCATTAATATTAAACAATAAAATTAACTCACACCCAAACTCTTCTTACTGAACTTTCAACTCAAACATCATTTATTATAACCCTTCCTGTAATAACATGCATCTGAAACGTAGCAACCCATTTTATATAACTTCACCTTCGTTTATTATAATGCTATTTGTTTTATAGATAGAGAGAGGGAGAGAGGGAGAGAGCAAAATGGATTTGAAACTATCGTCATCTTCCTCCTCTGTAATTGAGCACAAGGCTTATGCCAGAGTTGGACTGCTGGGAAATCCGAGCGACGTTTACTACGGTTGCACTATTTCTTTTGCTTTTTCGAATTTTTGTGCCTCCGTTCAACTCCAGCCCTCTGATGAGCTTGTGATTACTCCCCATTCTATACATGATTTCGTCCAATTCAGATCCCTCGATCATTTGGTACGTTTTTTCACCTCATGGATCATTGATTTTGATAGATCTGGTTTTATTAGGTCAGCTTAAGTTCTCTGCAATGAATCTGAATGGATTTACAGATAACAACACATCGCGTTATGGAGAATTTAATGATCGGTTGAAATTTTAGAATGTCTCTTCATTTGTGGTTTCCTTTTTCGTTGACCGATCTATAGTGTTTTTTTATTTCTCAATTATTGTTTTTCCTATTGCGTTTTTAGAGATCTTAAGATGAAATGCTATGACTAATGAAATTACGCATCATTGTAGTAGTTTTTTTTATGCGTTGGAATGATTGAGTTTTTCGTTGAATGG
>JBBMEG010000138.1:0-10132 GCA_037832605.1 Cyclanthera cordifolia
TTTGGTAGTTTTTTGGTTTAGATTAGCTTATTATCCTAATGTGTTTACTTTTGTTATATAGTTCTTATCGAATGTGGCAATCAAAGAATGGATTTTGCCCGTCACCAAAAGTGACCGTCACTAAATGTCTTTAATGACACCGATATTAATGACGGTCATTTGACCGACACTAAATATCTTTTGTGTCGGCATATGCCCGTCACTAAAAGTTCGGTTTCTACTAGTGCGTTACCCAACATTTATCAAGTAACACAATTTGTCCTAACATTAGGAACACAATTTGTCTTTGCATCAGGAACACAAGTGGTTCTGGCATCAAGAACACAACTTGTCCAGGCATCAGAAACACATCTGGTCTTGGCATCAGGAACACAAGTGGTTCGGGAATCAGGATCACAACTGGTCCTAACTTAGAAGGAACAAATACCGGCTCTAAGATCGACATCCTAGCGAGTCAAAGGGGCATATCATTCCAAAGTTAATCTAAAAAATTGAACATGCTCATTGGATCAGTTTCGTTTGATTCGATTTTGTCGATTTTCAATTTTTTGTTTCACTCTTACCAAAAAACGCAACCAAAGGTTGCACAACTCGAATCTGGGCACCGTCGGGGTGAGTTGCGCGTCTGGGGGCGGGTTTTGGGGCATTTCTCAACCGGCTTAATTAATGTCAAAGTAATTCTTTTTGCTTCAATAAATTCTGTAATGCTCAAACTCTACAAAATAACCCAATATGAGCTAAAGTACACAATTAATTAAAAATAAAAGAAGAAGCATATTAATAAGCTCTAAATATAACATATTTTGTGTGCCATTAGAGAGTAAGTACCAAGTAAGCAACCGTGTTTCAAGGTTAAGTAGTGATTAGAAATAAGTATTTATTAATTTTTCATAAAAAAAGCTACATTCAAATGAGTTATTACAACTACTTATTTTTAATCACTCAAATTAACTTTCATTTCAAAATTACTTCTAAATTTTTGTCTCCATGCATTATTAAAAATAGTTTGATATTTGATTAATAAATTTATTAAGTTATTAGTTAAAATAAAATCTTAATTTATATGATTTTTTTATCATTTATATATACATAATATTATAAACTTTTGAGACATCAATATGTATTCATCAATCAAAGGTTATTGGATTTGTCCCCACCCTGTTATTGAACAAAAAAAAAAATGTTATTATGAATTTTTCATTTAATATTTTTAAATAAAATGTCGAAAAAGCAATAGTTCAATGACATTAGTGAACGCCAGATGATCATGATCAGGTCACTGGTTTGAATCCTTAAAAAATATCTATTATATATTTTACGTTAAATTTATAACTTTAACTAAATTGATAAAGTTTTAATTTATAACGAAGTATTATTAAGTTCAATTTCGATTAAAGTTAGCATTGAACTTATTATAAACATCAATTTACATGGATTAAGGCGTTTGTAAATACAAATGATTAATATTGAAAAAAATTAGATCAAAATAATATTTCAACCAATAATAATCTAATACTTAGAAACAACACAATAAGTAGATTCTGTTTATTCAGTTAAAAAACCAATTTAACGGATAAAAAACTTGCATTAAATGAAAATGGTTTTTAATAAATTTCACTTATACACAAATTTGTGGAATTCAAAACATGCTACTACTTTTCCTAGACTCTAGTGCAACGTCCCCATAGTCAAACAAGTCAATATCCTGGTCCAAATACCTGAGAAAATCCAAGGATGAGTCGCGAAACTCGGTAAGAGGCCCCAACTCGGGGTTCAACATGTATACAGTCAAAATAGCATATCACATAATACAATACAAGCTAGAAAATAATAATAAGTAATCAATATCAAAACCAGAGAAGTCTATTAGCTCAAACTGTAAATTCAAAAATATTCTTCACAAAGTCCTTCAACTTTGGAAAATCTTGGTAACCAATGCTAGTGTGGGAGCATCTCGGCGAGCCGAAGCAATCTGGTTACCGCCAGACCTCGAGCACTCGTGCGAAGTGGTAGTATAAGCACCAGTGGAATATCGCTCACACCCTCACTCCTAAACACGACTCCTGGAAAATGTCAAGCGATCTCTTTGGAACATCTTGATCCAACACACACACATATATATATATATATATATATCACAATACATAAATCAATGTTAAGCTAGTTTACTGTACAACAACACGACCTAACAAGCATCAACAATAACTCGAAATAACATAATACGTACAAGTACAAGTAATAGATATCATAGAAACACCACAATCAACAATATGACAACAAGCTCAATCAACATGCATACATATTATTACATCTCAGACCACGAGAAGGGTAATGGTTCCTTACGTGTCGAAATTCTCAAATGAGCTCTTTAGCTCCAAAACCTTCGAACCACGAAGATTGACACTTAAAAATAGCCCTAACAAATAAACGGGTTAGAATTAGCCCTTACGACCATTAAAAATGGATGCAAGACGACGAAATCATTTAAGAGACAACACTTTCAAAAAACGGGTTCTCGGGTCTCGGGACAAGGTCAAAGTTAATCAAATTTAGCCAAATGGCTTAATTTAAGTTTTCACCCGCATATGTGGTTTCAACCTTTAACAGGTTTGATCGTGGCCAATTGTAATGGAAAAGGTGTACCACAATAAATACGTTTACCAATAGATTTTCATGTGCCAAAAATCAATAAATCATCTGTTTAACCTACAAAAATTAAATAGACAGAAAATGGGCGAAAAAATTGCCGCGTGAACAAAAAGGGAGAACGAGGGAGAGAAATCGTGAGGAGCTAAAATTGATCGATGGGGAGGCTTCATTTTTCTTTAATTAAAAAAAAATCAAATGAATTAAATGATTTGATAGATTTGATTGAAATAAGATTAATCCAATTTAATTTATAAATACTTTTATTTAATTAATTTTACAACCCTTAATAAACCTCTCCAATAATAACCAATGTAATTTTTAACAACTACTTAATTTATTTTAAATTAGAAATTTTGATTTAAAATTTGAAAATTTTTTGTCGTTACAAAGGAGTGAGGCACTTGAAAGCACTCAAGAGTGCTTTTGTTCCCCTATTTTGGTCGAGTCAGATGCTTTAGATATTATTTTGACAGTGAATGATGTCTCCTCTAACATTTCTGAGATCAACAACATAGTGATTGATATTAAGGACTTACTACATCTATTTGTAATTTTTCTCATTACTCTAGGAGTTGTAACATTGTGATGGACTTGCTAGCTAAGCAGGGACATATCGGTTCTTTCTTAAGGTCTGCTAAGTGCCTCGATGCGGAGGACAAGTTGGATTTTTAGAGGAAAATCTCTTCCTTGACATTGCCTCTTTTTTAGGTGGATTTTGAGAGTTTGAATTTCAAAGTTTGGTTGTCCAAAAAAAAAAAGAAAAAAAAAAAAAAAAAGGTAATAACTGCATTGCTATTGCAAGTCTATAGCAGGCAAAGCTGGTTCACTAATATTTTAGTCAAACCAAAGTCTGAATTGTTAATTGATAAAAGAAAGGGAAACTTACTAAACTACTTAAATATTGAAAATAATTATAAATAGGGTAAAATACCATTTTGGTACCTAAACTTTCACATTTTTTTATTTTGGTCCCTGGACTTTTAAAAGTCCAATTTTAGTTCCTGAACTTTCAGTTTTGTTTCATTCTGGTCCCTAAACTTTTAAAAGCCCAAATCTAGTCCCTAAACTTTTTTTTAAAAAAAACTTATAATTGGTCCCTATGGTAAATTTATAGTCAATATTTATCGAAATTGGTTCAATCATGTTAATAATTTGAGTATAATCAAAGAGGAAATGTGAAGACATTTATGAAACTTATAAAGGAATATGATAATTTTCTTAATGAAAAATATTATAAGGAACAATTTTGAGATTTTTTTAAAGTTCAGGGATCGAAATGGAACAAACCTCAAAGTTTAAGGACTAAATTTGAACTTTTGAAAGTTCGAGACTAAAATGGAACAAAACTCAAAGTTTAGGGACTAAAACTATACTTTTGAAAGTTTAGGGACCAAAATGGAACTAGGGTTAAGAAAATATGAAAATATTTTAAAATTTGGCACATATACAATTATCCCGCAAGAATAGAACATCAACCACAATTTCCCTAAAAGAAAATAAGAACCCTAGCCCATATATTTTAAGTCTTAGGGGACGTTTGGTGTGAGATTTTGAACTAGTATTTCAAATTAGTATTTAATAAATACTCATAAAAAAACTTCATCGAAACCAGTTTTTTATTGCATTCTAACTTCTAAATACTAAAAATAAATCATCATTCAAAATACTGATTTTAAATATTCTTAAAAGCTACATCTAAACAAGTTTCTAACTATAATCATTACTTTTAAATAATCAAAAAAAAAATTCATTCTAAATACTAATTTTAAATATTCTTAAAAATTACATCCAAACAAACTTTTAACTGCAATCATTACTAATCATTACTTCAATACTCAAAACATTATAAATACTAATTTTAAATACTTTTTAAAACTACGTCCAAACAAGTTTTTGACTGCAATTATTACTTTTAAATACTCAAAATAAATTCTCATTCTAAATACTAATTTTAAATACTTTTAACATCTCTATCCAAATATCTGCTTGAGTTAAAAAGGGTTCATCTTGCAATTCATGGAAAAAAGAAGAAGCAAAGTTATGCTCGATTAAATTAAAAGTAATTTCAATTTTCAAAAATTGTAATTATTATTTTTATAACGACTTTCCATGAAAACATTTTACTTCTTACCCAAATTCTAAAATAAAAATGTCGATGCCGAAAAATGGTCAACCGATTAACGGTAAATATTTGTTTTTATCGGAGACGAGAAGCCTGCAAAAAAGAAGAAATTTAGGTACACTGGTGTGGTGTTAGACACAAGGCCTCCGATGCCTAAGTCATTAAAAGTTTATTAGAGTAATTTAGAGGTAGCATTTAGAACTTAGAACGGATTACAAGGGTTTTTAACGAAATTCAACTCGGATCTGAATGGAGAAATGACCTGACTTCTTATAGCAGCCGATTTTGTAACTGCTCATGTGGTTCACTTAATTATGGGTTAATGGCCAGCTGTTAGAAACGTCCGCTATTAAGCCCGAAATGAATACCGGCGTAACTCCTGATCGTTACCCTTTGAGGTGTAACGACCTTGACTTGAAAGTTACTTTAACTCGATCAACCTTTGCAGGTCCTCACCTTCACGGCCGACCCCTTAGGGGCATGACCTTCTTGGTGTAACTCCAGGACGCTACACCCAATAGGTGCAACGTTCCCAAGTGTTACTTGGACTTGGTCGACTTGGCACAGAAGAGTCCTAACCTCCACAGTCGATCCTCTTGAGGCTGGTTCACTCGAACGATCTCTTAAGAGGTCGGCTTTGGTCTCAGTTAACCTTTATGAGTCCTCACCTCCATGACTCACTCCTAAAGGGGGTCTTTGCCTTCTCGGCGTAACTCCTGGCCGCTATCAGCGGATTCAATGTCACTTTGGACTTGATTCACTCCTGGAGGAGAGTTCTAACCTTTATGGCCCATCCTCGGGGGATATAAGCCTACTCGTTGTAACTTTCGACCAGTGTTACTTTACGGCACAATGGTTTTATAGGTTACTTGGACTTAGTCGACTCGTCCACCGGAAAGTCCTAACCTACATGGCCAACCATGTGGGTTTCTGCCTACTCGATCGATCTCCTTAGAGGTCGGCTTTGGTCTCGGTCAACCTTTACATGTCCTCACCTCCACGACTCGTCCCTGAATGAGGATCTTGACCCTCTCGGCGTAACTTCTAGCCGTTATCAGTGGATTCAATCGTCACTTGGACTTGGTCGGCTCCAAGGGTGAAACCTACTTTAGCCGGCCGCAAAAATGCTCTAATTGGCCTTGGTCGACCCCAATGAGGGGGGTTAAGGCCGTCATGGCTGACCCTCGGGGGGTCAGATTGAGCTTGGCCGACCCCGAGGGTTCATGACCTTTTTGATCGATACCCAGAGGTCAAGGCCTCTTTTGGCCGACCCCCGTGAGTCAAGGCTTCCCTGGCCGACCCTCAAAGGGCTGGAATAGGCTTAGCCAACCCTCAAGGGTCAAAGCCTCCCTGGCCGACCTCTGGATAATGTACTCCCCAAATGAATTTTTTCGGCCCTATTGATTGAGAGATTTCGGTCAATCATAAATTTCCACATCATCATCTCAAATTTAATGACAAAATTAAATGAACTTTTGAGACAATATTTCTCAAAATTAAATTGAATCAAAAGTTTTTTTTTTTTTTTGAAATTGAGTCAAAATTAAATAAGACTCAAGTTTAATTGGTGGCCCAAGTTCATATGAAGACCCAAGTCCATGTAGACAAGTCTAATGGGTCAAGCCCAAAGCCCAGGTCCAAAAGCCCATCAAGTCCAAGCCTAGATGCATATAAGATCTATAAATAGAGAGACTTTCATTCATTTTCAAAGAGATCCAGAGATTTGAAACTAGAGAGAGAATTCATCAAGACAGAAGATTCTCCAAATTTCTAAGGATCAAAAGACACATATGAATCGATTTCATAAGCAAGTCGCTCAAACACAAAGAACACACATCGTATTCATCACAGGCAGATCATCAAAGAAGATCAACAAGTCCACGACCGATCCCACGATCAACAAGTCAACGACCGATCTGAAAATCAACAAGTCAACGACCGATCCAAAGATCAGCAAGTCAACTACCTATCCAAAGATAAACAAGTCAACGACCGATCCAAAGATCAACAAGTCAACTACCGATCCAAAGATAAACAAGTCAACTAGCGATCCAAAGATAAACAAGTCAACGACCGATCCAGAGATCAAAAATTCAACGAGCGATCCAGAGATCAACAAGTCAACGACCGATCCAAAGATCAACCAGTCAACGACCATCCAAAGATCAACAAGTTAGTGATCAAGCATAAAAAATGATCAACAAGCTAAGGTAGATCGAACATTAACAAATTCAACCTCAAGAACAAGCTGCAAAGCCCTTGAGACAATTATACATTTGAGAATAAGCTGCGAAGCCCTCGAAGTATTTGTATATGAGAGAGAAAGAATCAGAGTGAAAAATTAGAGACTGTAACCATATACTTATATAATCAAATTCAAGTTCATATACACGTGTCTCGCTCTTCTATCTTGCAGTGAAATCTCGTGTGAACAAATTGGCACGCGTTGTGGGACCATCTCTACCTCTTATCTCATTCTTCTTCACAAAATCAAGCATGGCATCTGAAAACGTAACATCAAAATCTGTTGACGTATTAGAGACCTCAATGTTGTCTCCAAAAGTTACAATCAAGTCTGCTGCAGCGACAGAAGCTACAATCGCATCTAGAAGAGTTGCATCGAAGATAATTGCTTCATATACTTATACTGGATCTGTGACGTGTAACAACTCAAAGTCAACCAAGATAAATAAGTCTCAGACTACGCCTCAAGTAATTGCGATCAAGTCAACTACGAAGCGACTTGAAGAAATTTCTGATAAAGTCATTGTCAAGAACAATCCCAACGTGATGTCGCTAATGATGGTTAGCGTAGAAGCTGACGATAGAATAGCAGAGTTCGAGAGAAAGCTTGAGCAAATGCAAAGAAAAATTGAGGATCAGGACTTGGAGATTGCCTTCCTGAAAAATCACTTGCAAAATAGAGAAGCAGCTGAATCAAGTCAAACTCTCATTGAATGAAGAAATGATAAGGAAAATCTCTCAGAAGAACAACCACAAGAGTCAACCTCGATCGCGTCCTTATCTGTCCAATAGCTGCAGGACATGATCGTAAACTCTATTAGAGCTCAAACTGGTGGGTAAACTCAAAGTTCTCTTTTCTACAAAAAGCCATATACAAAGAGGATAGATAGCCTAAGAATGCCAGCTGGGTATCAGCCACCTAAGTTCCAACAATTCGACGGAAAAGGCAACCCCAAGCAATATGTCACACACTTCATAGAAACTTGTGAAACTGCTAGCACTTGAGGAGATCTTCTTGTCAGACAGTTTGTTCGAACCTTAAAAGGGCTCATATTCGACTGGTACACTGATGTTGAGGCTGAAACAATAGATAGTTGGGAAGAATTGGAGAGAGAATTCCTTAACAGATTCTACAGCACTAGACGTACCGTAAGCATGATAGAACTGACAAATACAAAACAATATGAAGGAGAACTTGTCATCGATTACATCAATCGTTGGAGAGCTCTAAGTCTTGATTGCAAAGATCGTCTCACCGAGCTATCCCCAGTCAAAATGTGCATTCAAGGCACTAAATAAAATGCTCCGGTGAACTACGTTATGACTTGAATATTCTGGAGTTCTGGATGTTGTAGCTCTATTATGATATCAAGTAGTATTGTGCAAATCACCAATTAACCTAAGAGCTTAAAATGGTAGGTTAAGGTAAATTTAATTATGCTAACTACCACTCATCTATCTCTCATATTTAGTTGAGTCAATGCACTATCTTTGAACATGCATGGATTGGACATATATCTCTTACTTAAGGCCAAACAAAGATATCATGTTCATTGAAGGCACTCTGATAACATTTCAAATTGGAATGATTTTTTTTTTTTTTTTTTGCCAAATCAAGATTATGGGGGCAAGCAAATCTTCTTAAATTCAAGCCAAGAAAATCGACACAACTTCATTTTCAAAGATATAAGCAAGTTCCAAATTTTGCTCAACTTAATCGACATCAAGCCCAGGTCAAAGGAAAATGTTCAAAATTAGTATGACCTAAATTCAAGCACTTCTGAATAAACTGGCACTTCATAGAGTCAAATGAGCAAAAAAATCAAGTTCATGTTGCAACGTAAAACTGTCATTTTTTTTTTCGAGATTCATCCACACATATTTGTGCACAAATCTCGAAAAGGGGCATTTGTTGACTGAGAAATTTCGGCCAATCATAAATTGTGACATCATCATCTCAAATTTAATGATAAAATTAAATTAACTTTTGAGACAATATTTCTCAAAATTAAATTGAATCAAAAGTTTGTTTATTTTGAAATTGGGTTTTAGACCTAGGGGGTTCAGAGTGACTTCGGTTGTCATTCAAGAGGTTTTAGACCTTGCCGGATATCTTGGGAAATATTTTGCCTATAACATAAAAACAAGTTTTTTATTTATTTTTTTTTTTTTCACTTTTGAAAAATTCATTTGAAATTTGAATAGAGAAGAAAATGAGGTGAAAATTTTGATTCTAAACTTGAATAATAAAACAACCAAATTGTTATTAATACGTTAAAAAGAGGAAATTAGTTGCTGATAGTATTTTAATCATGGAAAGTTTATAAAAATATTCATACATAACAAAATATGAATTATCTAAATTAATTGAAATTTGATCAACAATTAAAATCCATCGTTTTTGTAATCAGATTTTAATATTTTATCATTTTTTTTCTAAAATTTTATCAGAATTTTTTTACATAAAAAATCTCAAACGAAAAAAAAAAAAAAAAAAAAAAAATTGGAAAGTGAATGATGGGCTTAGCAACTTGCGTTTAGTTTGCAGTTCGTTTGTTCCCGGCCCATCAAACAATACTCGGAGAGCGGACGGAAACTTCTTAATTGCAGAGCTGCAACAAAAACAAGATTGGAAGACAACGAACTTCAGCAATCGGACGAAAATGAAGAAATCAACCATTTACGCTTGGCTTGTAGCAATTGTGTGCTTCGTTGTTTTGATGATCGTCACCCCATCAATTCCTCAGTCGCAGGACTACCACAATTTCGCCGATCATCGCCGTTTTCTCGGTCAACTTCTCTCCCTCTCTCTCATTCTTTCTGCTTGTTAACCAAACGCCTCTGCTCTTCAAATTTTATCTCTGTTTACTTTCAATTTATTGAAAATTTCATCCCTACACAACTTCCTTAAGGAAATGGGAATCCATTATTCTGGGATTTCTCTGCCCTATTTGTATTTGGTGTTAGGTTTCTTTCCTATTTTTACTTCAAACTCTTCTGCTTTCTGCACTTGGTATATTTCTCTTTGAGTTTTCTAATTCGATGCCTCAACTGTGATTTTTTTTTTTTTTTTTTTTTTTTTTTTTTTTTTTTTTTTTTTTTCCCCAAGAAAACCCC
>JBBMEG010000139.1:0-10131 GCA_037832605.1 Cyclanthera cordifolia
ATATATAATACTAATAGCATATTTGTAAATTTATGATTTTGTTTAGGAGCAAAATTGTTTAAAAATGATTTTTTCTCTTAACCACACCCTAAAGGTAGTAAGATAAGATAAGATATGATTTAGTTTTTCTTTTCTTTTCTTTTCTTTTTTGAAATTTAAGTATACAACAACTACTTTAACACACCGAAAAGGTTGGTAGAGCAATAATTGGAGCAATAATTTCATTGTTTAGTGTTAATACAGTTCATACAACTGTAGGATTTGTAGTCCACATCCCCTAATTTGTACTAAAAAAAACTACTTTAACACAATTATTTGGTTTTTTATATTTGGTTTTTTTTGTCTGTAGTCACAAATTAATTAATATTTTATGATAAAAAAACTCAAATTTTATGTACTAACATTTTTAGAATTTTAAGTGTCTAGAATTTGGAGAGACGGTTTTAATGCATTTTGAATTGTTTAAATTTGAGTTGAAATGAAAAAGATATAGACAAAAAAAATTGGAAGGTAAAATCGTCTATGAAAAAAAAAAACAAGATATTCATTTTCTTACCGTTTTCTTTTATACTAAATCTCTTTTTATCTCATATCTACTCAATCTCATCCATCTATTACATTTTTCCTAAATCTAAAGGTCACATTTCATCATATCTTCATCAAATCTCATCAGTCGATCGTTTTGCCTTAAATCAACCAATTGTCTTTTATTTTCTCTTCAATAAATCTCTTGTCTCAACTTCTGAATTTTTACAGCAACATATACATTCTAAACAACTTTAAAAGTTTGATTACTTCACACATACTTCAAACGGCAAATTGCAAATTCTGTGAAAAAGCTATCAAAGCTCAACTTGTGTATTTTTCCTTCGAGAGGTATTCTGTAAGGTTTATTTATGGTATGGGTACACATTGGGTTTTGAGAAAACTAAATTTAATCCGTAAAATGTTTTGAGTTTCTCTTTTTTCTAAGAAAAAGAGTATTGTAGTGGTTTGATCATGAATCTGTGAAAATGATTTAAGTTTATCTATAACCTATTGACAAAGTGGTTCGTGTTGGTTTGGTTGTTACTCGTAAGAGGATCACCTAGTAATCTACGTAAGTAGAAATCCTGGAGAGTGAAGTAAGGACTATATTTTTTGTTCTTTGAAACTTTGATGTCTAACTTTCACTTAACTTTTACTTTCCACTATTTCATTCGTGTATATTATACTTACTTTACTGAGTGCATTTAGTTAACAAAGTTTAGATCATAAAAACTATTTTTAAATAACTAAAAAGTTGGCAAACCCTATTCATACCCTCTAGTGTTGCATTTTGATCATACATTTTTGTTTTATTGAGGTAACTTACGAATATGCACAACCTTGAACGTGGTTCCAATTTCTTAAGATTTTTTTTATCACATAGACTAGTCATCCCCAAATTCTGAAGTGGTGTAAACTACTTTTATGACCTTTCTACAAATCATATGGTGTATCCAAGACACTATTTTAGGGAACCATGTTGAGTATTTATAACGCGGTCTCTATTGTATATATCAAAGATAAGTTTGGCACATGAGTAAAGCAAGGTTCTATTTTTTCCTCTCTAAAACATCGTTCTACTAAAGTATTCTAGGTACCGAGAGTTGGGACTTTATTCCATGTTCTACAAAGTAGTTTTTGAATTATAGGTTCGTGTACTCTCCACCTCGATTCAAGTGTAGCATTTTAATCCTTTATACCTAAAGTGTTTTCAACCTCAGCTTTAAACTCCTTGGACTTTTCATGAATTTTCATACTTGTGTTACATTAGGCAAACGTAAATGTATCTAGAACAGTCATCCATGAAGGATATAAAATATTCATGTCCTCCATGTGCTCTAAAATTCAACGTACCACATAAGTCTGAATGTATAAGTTCTAAGACTTCATTGGCTCTATAGTTCTTTGCTGAATAAATGGTATTTTGGTCATCTTGCCCTCACGAAAAGATTCACATACATGTTAAGTGTCCATCTTTAACCACTTAGAGATCCATTTTTAACCAAATTTTCAATTTTATTGAAATTGATGTGACCTAGTCTTAGATGCCATAGATATAAGTTAGTTTATGAGAAACCTTTGTCTTTTTGTTCTACTATCTAAGTCATTCCTATTCCAAAAAATTTAGAACAATTATTGTTATTTATATTAGTTGTCGAACAAGACACCAAGCCATTCTAATGAATAGAAATCAAAATTTTATTAAATAATTAAGAATACATTATTCTACAACATAAAATGCTAAACTGGATTATTTTTTTAAAGAAGTGCCTTTACATTAACTAATGAGATGAAAGAAAACAAACCATTTATATGCCTGATGTAGTTAAACTAGCCATTTTTTCTTCAATCAGGCTGTCTCCCTCAGTCAATCTTGCATTCTTTATGTTTTCTCCTTTTATGTTTAGAGATACAACCACTACACTCTGCATCTAATGCACTAAGGCTTCAAGCTCTAGGGTCAACATTGTTTGAACCATAACTTTCTTCATCATCTTAGGTGTCAAAAGACCGATAGATACTCATGTTACTTTAAAATGGAGCAAACCGAAGGTAAAGTCTAGGAATCGAATAATATGCCTATAGTTTTCTTAAACCACTTGGATCGATTTATAGAACCTGAGTAATGCGATGAAGAAAATCTATAATAGATGCATTCGCCCCAACTTTTTCATAGTGAGTCTAGGGCAAGGGAATAACTTCCCTTAACTTGGATTGCCCCTCGTCTTTAAAGCCTCGAATGCTAGCAAAAGTCACATACTTTAATGGACAAAATGATTTATCAAACAAATTATGTAAGGTTACCATCATATCTCGAGAATTAAATTTATCACTTAGCAACATATTAAAGACCTTCGACGTACTTGCCAAAATAGAGTTTTTGGTTGTTGAATTAGGTAGTCGCCAACGAGTATAAGTTATACACCTAGATACTATAGAGGCCTCAATTAGAAAAAAAAAATAAGTTAGGGTCGGCTAAAGAAGGTTGAGACCCCTAGGGGGTCGGCCAAGCCCAATCCGACCCTCGGGGGTCCGCCAAAGGAGGCTAAGATCCCTCGGAGGTCAGCCATGGCGGCCATGACCCCCTAAAGGTCGGTCAAGGCCAATCCGGCCCTCCCGGGGGTTAGCCAGGGGAGGTTTGACCCCCCTCCCCCCCCCCCCCCGAGGTTCGATTATATAGGTTAAGACTCTTCTCTAAAATTTGACTGTGTCCAAGTGACGAATGGATCGGCTGATAACGGCCATGAGTTAGGTTGAGAGGGCCAAGACCCCCTTTAGGGTCAAGCTGTGGAGGTGAAGACCTATAAAGGTTAGCCGAGACCAAAGTCGACCTCTAAGAAGATCGATCGAGTAGGCCACACCCTCAATGGGTCACCCATGAAGGTGAGAACCTGTAAAGGTTGATCGAGTCCAGGTAACTTTCAAGTCAAGACCTTTACACCTCTAAGAAAAAGGGTCACGAGTTACACTGATATTTATTCCCAGCTTAATAGCGGATGTTTTAAACGGCTGATTATTAAGCCACCAATAAGTGAGCTGCAGCGGCTAGAAGTTCAGGAGCTATAAGAAACCAGTCAATTCTCCATTCAAATCCAAGTGGAACTTCACTAATAACCCTTGGAAGCCCTTCTAAGTTCTAAAAGCTACCTCTAAAGTACTCTCCTAAACATTTATTGACTTAGGCATCATAGGTCAAATGGCTCACACCACATAGGTGTGCTAAATTTGTTCTCTATTGTAGGCTTCTCGTCCTCGGTAAATAAATCTATACCGTTGATCCGTTGAACATTTTTCGACATCAACAGTTGCATTTATATTGATATGAGTTGCTAATTTTTTAACATAAAACCTAGCCACATTATTTGAGTCGGCACAAAGTGACCTCACAAATTTACCCATTTTAACCCCCAGGTCGTGTTCTTAGGTAGAGATGTTCAATAAGTCATAATCTTAAGAACATTTATCCTTCAGTGGAGCCATTCTGAAGTAGGGTTCCATTTTGACTAATCGTTATTAAGTCAAAATGCTCTTTAATTAATCTAATCAACTAAAGAGTCGAGTGAAATAAATTAAACCTATTAATTCTAATTCACTTTTATGGATTTTAGGCTTATAACCCTATCAAAACCATTTTGAAACACACTTTAACGAGTATATTTTGGTGGCTTGTGAAAAGAAAATTTTCAATCTATAATTCATACATTCAATATAATCAAATAAATAACTGTTACAAAATTAATATCAACGTCCTCTAAACATATGTCGATTTTGCATTCAAAATACCCAATGAAAATTATGAACGATCAACTTGAAATCTAATTTTTATGTTTTTTAATTGAAAAATCAGCAAGCATAAATCTGGAAAACTAGTAAAATAAGAGAGAAAAATGAACACAAGATTTACGCGGTTACGCGGTTCGGTACCTATGTCCTACATCCACGAGCACCTAAGCACTAGCCTCGGTGAGACAATTTTATTAGAGAATTTACAACGAATAGTCCAAAAACTAAGAAACAAGAACAACAATTACAAATTTAAATATACAAATAAAATTGCCTAAACAAAAATTACATAAACCATACAAAATCAAAAGAAAAATGGGAGGAAACACCTATTGAAGTAATCCAAGAATCACAAAGAATCTTCTCTACTATCTTGAAGCTTTTCTTCAACCAATTTCTCCAAGAAGTCTTCAATGGCAAAAACCTTAAATCTGTCTAATCTTGATTCCAAGCCAAATGCTCCAAGATTTGAGTAGATCTACACCAAAGGAAGGAAAACTGACAAAGTTTCGAACAAGAAGGGCCAAGACCACGTCGAACCAGCGCCGGAAACTACTTGGAATGGCGCCCAATTAGTGGAGGGGAGAAAGCCTCCCCTTTAGCCTTTTCTCTCTCTTGAAGGGTAAAGTAAAAAAAATACCTATTTTCCTTCCTTTATTTTCTCAAACTACACTTTGATCTTTTAGTAGTTTCTAAAAGTAGTATATCACTCAATTTGTAATTTGAATCAAAAGGTTAATTAATGAAGAAGTGAGACCACTAATTTATCATCATAAAATGAGTGCACATGGAACTAATAAGCTTGACAACATATGATTAAATTTAGGTAGTTATAAAACCCTATAACTAATCAATATGATTAACCAAACTAAATTTTCAATTAGTTATTAATTAAACTAATTACTCTTATTAACTATATATTAATTAATTGATGTAAAATGGTGTTCAATTAAATCAATAATCCTAATTAAAGTCTAAGCCATTTTCTAACAGTTTCCACCTTGGCATATACTTTAATTTGGAATAAGCTAACAATACAAAATCATACATCAAGTAGAAAATAAAAGACTATCACACACTCATATTCAACATTCTCATGCAAATGCCAAATTTATCAAAAGGTAATGCTTTTGAAAACATATCGGTCGCATTCAAATCGGTAACCTTTCTAACTTGAACTAAACCATCATTGATAACATCTCTAACAAAATGATATTTGACATCAATATGTTTAGTTCGTTCATGATGTGAATGATTCTTTGATAAATGTAGATCACTGTGACTATCACAACTCACGATCACATTTATGTCCTCTCTACAACTTAAGACAAATGACCTCCTTTTCCGTTTCGGTTAAGGCAATATATTCGGCGGACTGCAAGTTGGATTTCCAACAAATTGTACAGTCAACCAATTTAAACACAAAACTAGTCAAATATCTACTTTTATTAATATCAGTGGCATAATCAACATCAACATAACTCATAATATCAATAGACTCATTTTCTTTGTCTCTACCATAACATAAGCATAAAGACGTATGACATGCAAGATATCTCAAAATTCACTTTATCGAATTCTAGTGTTGTTTTCCAGGATTAGCAAGAAATCTACTAACAACACTAAGTGGATGTGCAAGATCGGGTCTAGTGCAAACCATGGCATACCTAAGACTACCAATAGTTGAAGAATAAGGAATATTTACCATTTTCTCAATCTCATTAGGTTTCTTAGGTTAACCATCACTAGAAAGTTTAAAATGCTTTCCAAAAGGTGTTTGCACTTTCCTATTATCATGCATGTTCAACTTTTTGACTAGCTTAGTTATGTAATCACGTTGAGACAAATACAAATTGTTTTCTTTCCTCTCTCTCTAACAATATCCATACCTAAAATTCTTTTTGCATTGCTTAAGTCCTTCATGTCAAATTCTTTATTCAAAAGATCTTTTAGCCTATTTATTTCATTCATGGATTTACATGCAATCAACATATCATATCAACATATATGAGTTAGTAAATAATTTCATATTTGGAAACTTCTTTAAAGTAAACACAACGGCAACCTACCAAGAAAAAGGTTGTGGCAGAAAAAACAGCTTCGTTGGTCCGGGACCCTACCAAAGGGAAAGCCCTAGCAACGGAGGCACCAAAAAAGGTGCATTCCCGGCATCGAAGACCGGTCAAACGACTTCGACTGGGCGGTAGTGACCGGAGGAAGGAACATTCGGTCCACCAGAGGATCAGATCCAGAACAGTCGAGTCGTCTCGGATGCAATCAGTTCGAAGTAGCCAGCCAAGGAGCACCATGCGAGGGTCATCCACCCCACATCCCCAGAAAACTCCAAGTGCCCAGATGGCGGGATCAGACTTGGGAGCGGATCTCAGGGATGTAATCAACCAACGCCTAAGAGAGGCGGGGTGTGAAGGAGCCAAGGCACAACCTTTGCTGGCCCAACTTCGTCTCCTCCAAGACCAGTTGGGGAGCATGTAGAAGGCGCAGGACCAAGACGGACTGGACCTGGACAGCTTGGTCGACCAGGTCGACCCTCCCTTCACCGATGAAATCATGGAGGAGTCCGTCCTAGTAAAATTCAAGCTCCCTACGATCAAGGAGTACGATGGATCTACGGATCCTGTCGAGCACCTGAATTCCTATCGGGCATGGATGGAACTCCATGGAGCCCGAGAGGCGATCAAGTGCAGAGCGTTTTCATTCACGCTCGCTGGACCAACTCGAAGATGGTTCAGGCAGCTAAAGCGTAAGTCCATTGCCTTCTTTAGAGAGCTGGCCAGGGCTTCGTCACCCAATTCTTGGGAGGGCGAGATCAGAAAATACCGGTTACTCATCTACTCACCGTGAGGAAAAGGAGTCATGAGACTATTCGTGAGTACATTGCTCGTTTCAACAACGATGCGTTACAAATTGAAGGGTACTCTGATAGCACGAGTCTAGCAGCAGTCGTGGCCGGACTCAGGGATGAAAAGTTCTTGTGGTCGCTGGGAAAAAAGGATTCATTCACGTATGTCGAGCTCTTAACCAGAGCGCAAAAATACATGAGTGTCGGGGAACTAGTCAACTCCCGATAAGGCACTGAAGGAAGACAATCTATTCCAGACGCGAGAAGTCACTCAGCCATCGCGAGGTTGACTACAAGGAGTCGCGAAAACGAAGGGCGGTCACGTCAACGTACCATCAGGTGGTAAAGTTCCCTACTCCTAAGGGGGTGGGGCAAGTTAGAGGAGAACAACTGTCCTCGAGGGAATGCTACCACACAGCCCTACGGGGCATGATAAAGGGTCCCTGAAGTAAAAAGCTATTAAAAGAGGACTGGTTCCAGGTGAGGCTGTCCAAGGAACAACACATGTGGGGGTACAAGTCCAACAAGTAAGTGCCAAGGCCAATACTTTGGCAAAGTTAGATGCCGCCGACGGAGGTGGTCCAAGGAAAAGCACCTGTAGAGGTACAAATCTAACAAGTACCTAGGTTCCAGAGTGCCAAGGCATATGTTTTGGCAAAGTCAAATGCCGCCTACGAAATCAAGGCGGACAAGACCGTGCCAATAGAGGTCTTAGGCAAGCTTAGCATCACTACCAAGTCGTTGCACGAAGTTAGCAAGGTTCCTATCCAAGAAGTTAGTCAGGCCAGGTTACTTTTGGCCGACCACGGCCGAAGACCCCAAGAAGTATACTCGGGCACGCGACAAGTGCTAGAGGCTCGCTGCCATCCAGAGGCAACTGGCCAAAGTCCAAACTAGCAAATGATGTGGGCGTACCGCACTACACCCAGGACGTCAACAGGTGATGCCTCCTACTCGCTAACCGTTTGGGCGGAAGCAGTAATTCCGGTCGAGGTAGGACCTCCATCCCTGCGCGTAAAGTCTTTTGACCCAACTCAAAATGACCAGCAGCTGTAGATGAGTCTAGATCTCCTGGAAGAAAAAGGGACGCAACCCACGCAAGGGTGGCACTGTACAAAAGCTGCATGGCCGAGTACTACAACTCCCGAGTCAAGGCAGACCGCTTTCAAGTCGGCGACTTAGTGCTGACGAGGGTGATAGGAAACACCAAAGAACTCAACAGTGAAGTCCTAAGGCCAAATTGGGAAAGACCATATCAGGTCGCCAAAGTAGCACGCCCAGGCACCTACTACCTCGAGGGCTTGGACAGGAATAAAATCCTTCATCCTTTGAATGCAGAACACTTGAAAAAGTACGTTCAATAGAATGTAGATCAAGTTGTTAATAAATAAAGTGCTATTTTCTCATTCTTTAAAAAAGTTGTCTTAATTTAAGTATATTGATTCTATTGTCATAAACTTAAATTGGGGGTAAGCAAGATACAGAGAAAAAATCAAGAGCTTCTATTCATTCAAAGTTCAAAATTTCTCGGGTTATAACCTAGAGGAAAGATAAAGACTGCAAGGTAAAAGGAAGGCAACGAAAAAGTCATCAAGGCACCCTAGAGCTACGCCTACTAGAAGTTGGTCGGTTGAGTCCGGCTTGGGCAGAAGTTGTCCTAGCTGGAAGGACTTGGCTTCTTTCAGGCACGCCTTGAAAGAGGCGAAAGTGGTAGCAAGTGGCTTGGACTGGATCACTTGAAAGTCTGTATTCGAAGGTTAGCAAGGAAAGATCGCTGATTTTTTCCGCAGTGCTGGAACAAAGAGACCAAAAAAGGGAAAGAAGTTGCCATAGCTAATTCCCTCCTGAATTCGGTCCAGTACCCAGCCAATGGCTGCCTCACCGACGTTGTTCTCCAATATCACGAAGGCAAGAGAGCCCTTCACAGGGTTAGCCATGTAAGAGACGTTGTTCAGCTTCCCTTTAGCAGAAGCCAACATTTGGCAAAGGCGAGCAATGGTAGACATGTCCTTTTGGCATGTGCAGACAACAAGACTTTAGACCGCTTCAGTGGAAGTTTGAAAGTCGACTAAGGCAGCTTCGACAGTTCGCTAAGCTTCCTAAGCATGTGTCAGCTCCCACTTATGCTTCTCAAAGCTAGTGGACAAAGAAGAGCGGGTGTGACGCAAGTCCTCAGAAAGGTGACGGGAAGTTGATGCGAAATGCATGAAGGCCTGCAAATACAAAGGTAACAAGTTAGCCTACATACTTAGATAAATGTGTGGCTATAAAGAAAAGAAGTACATCAAAAAGCAACAAGGTCATCCAGTGTTGCACTTGTTAGAACTAGGCCTACTAAGTCCGGCTTGGACAGATTCGGTCCTAGCTAGAAGAGCCTGACCTAGGAGGTCATTCTCAAACACACCTTGGGAGAGGCGAAAGTCATGAGCAACCTGCAATGGATCACTAGGAAGTCCAGACTCGAAGGCCGACAAAGAAAGGTCAGCGACCTCTGCTGCCGTGGTGGCGCAAAAAGACTTGAAGAGAGAAAATGGGGTACCATGGGTAACCCGTCCTTTAATTCGGTCTAGCGCCTAACCTGTAGTAGTCGCGCCAAAGTTGTTCTCCAAAATCACCAAGGCAGGAGAGCTTTCAACTAAATTGACTAAGTGCGAGGCATCCTACAACTTCACTTTAGCGGAAGTCAGACTCCTGACAAAGCCGAGCAAGGGTAGATGAGTCAACCTTGTAAGTTCAAGCGACAAGACTTTGGACCGCCTTAGCGGAAGTCTGAAAGTTAGCCAAGGCGACTTCAGCAACACCCTAAGTCTCACGAGCTTAGGCCAAGTCCCATTTGAGTTGATCAATGTTAGACGACCAAGAGGAGTGTGTATGACGCAAGTTCTCTCGAAGGTATCAAGAAGTTGAAGCAAGGCGCATAAAGACCTGCCCTCCAAAAACTACAAGGAAGCAGGCAGTCC
>JBBMEG010000140.1:0-10131 GCA_037832605.1 Cyclanthera cordifolia
TTTTAAACAGGGTGCGGTGCGCCTCGAAAATAAAGCCCGCGCCTTTTTTGCGCCTCGCGCCTCAGGCTCGAGAGAGCTCTTTGCGCCTCGCGCCTTTTAAAACACTGACCATAGCCTTCGATACTCAAAATTGACTAAATATCGTCTTTCGTCTGGTTTATCTTTCAAAGTGAAAACATCAAAATTTGTATGTTACGTACGAAATTACGGAATATAAGGTAGAGTGAAGATTTAGAAGGTCAACCGTTTTATCTGGACGCCAAGATTCAGATGGACTTGGAATTCAGTGCCAATCCAACCAACCTAACATTTTCTTCACCATTTGCCATTTGGTTGTTATCTTGAGTTGCTTGTGAGATAGTTAACTTATAAAACTATCGATTTTGGAGAATAGAAATAAGTTATTGATCATATACAACTTTACAATAACGATCCTTGAGAAACCCTATTCACAAAATAAAGTAAATTTCATAATAGGAAATATTACATATGAGATAATTCAGTTAAGGGAGAATTAAAAAAAAAAAAAAAAAAAAAAAAAAATCTCACTTTAGTTGGTGCGAAGATGGTTGCCATAGATAGCTTGTCAATAAGTTTGTCAAAACTGTAACTTGGGAAGTCATTTAGTTAAAATGTCAGTCGCTTGCTATACGTTATTGTCACAATAAACTCGAATAGGAGTTGTGTGTGATATTTAGCTCCTCTAGTTGCTTTTTTATTTATACACCTTACAAATGTTATGAGCTGAAGTTATGAATTCTGCTTTTGGACTGCTTCTTGCTACTATACTTTGTTTCTTACTTCTCCAGGTAACAAAATTTCCTCCAACAAAGAACAATAACCTCAAAATGAGTATAGCATGAAGCATGCATAAATTGACTAATCATACTTATTGTAAATGCAATTTCAGATCTTGTGCTAGATAGATAAACAAGTCTAATCAAAAGTTTTTAATAACACTTCTTATCTTTCACCTCTTCCTCAGTTGCTGCTTGTAGCTTTAGATTTGATTCAATAGGAATTTCTGTTGTTCTACATAGTAATCGTGTCTCTCCTTGAGTAAATTAAGAACATATTTTCTTTGATTAACGAGAATGCCTTGTTTAGATCTGGCAAATTCCATTCCTAGAAAGTACGTTTATAGATCTATGATTTGAAATTCACATGCTAGTTTCTGCTTCAATTCGTTAATTCCAACTTCACCATTGCTTGTAAGGATTATATCATCCACATATACTATATGAACAACAATCTTGTTATTATCTGTAAAATTGTAAAAAAAGAAAAAAAGTGTGATCGGCTTGACTCTAAGAGAAGCAATAACTCTTGACTACTTTCTCGAGTCGTTCAAACCACGCCCTTGGAGATTGTTTAAGACCATACCATGCCTTCTTTAGTTTGTAAACTTTGTTTACTCCAAGTTTCACTGTGAATCTAGGTGGCAGATCAATTAGCACCTTCTTCTTCAAGATCTCCATTTAGAAATGTATTTTTCACATCTAGTTGATATAGTGGTCATTCAAAGTTAATAGCAAAAGACATAAGTACTCAAATAGAATTGATTTTTGCAATCAGAGCAAATGTTTCTTGGTAGTCAATAGCGTAGGCCTAAGTAAGCCTTTTGCAACAAGTCTGATTTTATATCATTCAATACTACCATCCACATTACATTTTACGATGAGTACTGATTTACATCCAACAATTTTCTTGTCTTTTGGTCTTTCTACAACTTCCCATGTAAAGTTTTGTTTGAAAGCATTCATCTCCTCCATAACTGCTAAATTTCAATTCAAATTATTCCAGGCTTCTTGTATGTTCCTTGGAATCAAAATGTCATTTATCTTTAAGGTGAAAGTCTTATGGTTATCTGGCAATTTATGATATGACATATAATTGACAATTGGTTATTTATACAATTACAAGCTTCCTACATTTGAGCTGTGAGAATATCAAAAAAAAAAAAAAAGGATTGCTTGTAGGGACCCGTCCCAGACTAGGGTCACCCTAGACTACTTAAAACATGCATGGTTTAAAATAACTCTTAAAGAACAGAAATCCGAGTAATAAATGCTTCAATTAATAATCCATCGAGATCATTTAAAACATGTAAAGCGAGTACTCGATTGTCAAGGATTTTAAAACAAGGAAAACTATAGAAAACATCTCAAAAGCAATCCAGTTCGCAATAAGTTCATTCAGATAAAACATGCAATAAAAGGAAAATGCCCTAAACTTGACACCACACGACCCGAGTCCATAGTCTCCCCAGCCATCCTGGGAGAGTCCATGCGTACCTGTGGAATCCACAGAAAAGAAACGGGGTGAGTTATGAAACTTAGTAAGGATCCCCAATCGGGATCAACACAATAAAATAGTTAACACATATAAATATGGAAATATGGGCAGATAAGCAACAGAACATAGGAGTCCCGTAAGACCTGACAATACCAGATGGTTACTGGGTGGTGAAGGTGACTCCGGGGCTACCCTGATAGGGAATTCCACTCCCGGGCCTTCTATTGGGTCACCTGCTCGGGATTCTATCAAACATATACTTAACTACCACGTAATATACTCATAACGGGAGTAAACAATGTAATCCAAAATTGCATGAATAACCGGTAAGTAAGCACTCAACATCTCTAAATTCATCTAAGTTAATCTACGCGCGAAATTAATTCGTGATAAGGCTTGCATGGATTTCCCTTACCTTGGCCGAAGATCTCTATTCCCTTTATTTGCTCGAATTACGTGTCCCGACGTCGTTTTTCAAGCTGAACTAGTCAAACAGGGTAAAGCAGTAAGAATTTGGCATTGAAACCATAAAAAACGAACTTAGAACATCGAAAATACCCAAAAACACTACCGGATAATTTTCCGGCGAGGTGACGGCGGCGAGTGGCCAGACGGCGGCGGTGGACACCGGTGCGTGGGAAAATGCTTGCCGGCGCGTGAAGCCGTCGCGCGTCTTGGCTCGCGGGCAGGTTCTGAACGTCGCTGGCAGCTTCGGAGTGGTTGGCAGGTACGGGACGCGCGTGTGCTAGGCTCGGAGCCACTCCACAAATCTGAAGCTAGGCGAGGAGCCGCTCCACCAATCTGAAGCTTCGGAGTGGTTGGCAGGTACGGGACGTCGTAACCCTCTGCTCTGGCGACGCGTGGCGAAAGGTGGACGACGAGCTGGACGGCGGCGGTGCCCTCTGCGCTGGTGACGTGTGGTGAAAGGTCGTTGGCTACCAGGGCGGCGCTGCTGGTTGGTCGGCTGAACAGCGGCGGCGCCCTATCCCTTGGCGACATGAGGCGACACTGCTCGAAGCGTGGCGCGCATCTGCTGGCGAGCTGCGCGGCGCTGTCTCCCTGTGCGACACGCGTCGAGCAGTTGTTGGTGAGCTGGGCGGCGCGACACGTGGCGAGTTTGGGCTGGATCCTCGGATTCTGGCGGCGGCGGCAATAATTTTGAAATTATGACCTAAAAAGGGTTTCTCTTGGCTTTTATAGAAAAGAAGGGGAAATTACGAAAATGCCCTTAGGGCCAAAATTACCAAAATACCCCTATGGTCAAAATGACATTTTTACCCCCAGTTTTCAAAATCTGACTTCGCACCTCCCGAAACATACTTTTAATAAATACATTTTACCCAAAATAAAAATAAAGAAGACCCTCGGGATTCCCGATAAGCCCAAAAAGACTAAAACTAACCTCAAAATAATAGGGGCGGAAGATCGGGCTGTTACAATATTACCCCCTTAGGAAACTTTCGTCCTCGAAAGTGAACTAAGGTAAGAATAACTTGGGGTAGCGTGCACGCATGTCATCTTCTCTCTCCTAGGTGGCCTCTTCCACTACTTGACTTCTCCAGAGTACCTTGACCAACAAGATCTCTCGGTTCCGCAAAACCTTTCTGTCCTTATCCAGAATCTGAATCAGCTTCTCCTTGAAGCTCAAATCCTCATTCAACTATAACGGCTCGTGGTCAATAATATGAGTGGGGTCGTGAATATACTACCTGAGCATCAAAACATGAAAAACATAGTGCACAGTAGACATTAAGGGAGGCAAGGCTAAGCGATAAGCAACTGCTCCAATCCTCTCGAGGATCTCGAAAGGTTTGATAAACCTTGGGCCAAGCTTGCCCTTGGTTCCAAACCTCAGAATTCCCTTCATGGGAGAAACCTTGAGGAAAACATGATTCCCCACTTCAAACTCCAAATTTCAGCGTCTGACGTCTACATAGCTTTTCTGTCGACTCTGTGCGGTAAGCATCCTCGCACGGATCTCCTGAATTGCATCATTGGTCAACTGTAGCATCTCAGGGCCCAAAAGTTTTCTCTCTCCTACCTCATCCCAAAACGCGGGCGATCTACAACGTTTGCCATACAAGGCTCAAATGGAGCCATCTCAATGGTGGACTGATAGCTATTATTATACGCAAGCTCCATCAAGTACAACCACTAATCCCAACTGCCAGGAAAATCGAGCACGCAAGCCCTCAACCAAGATTTGGTTGACCCTCTCGGTCTGACCGTTCGTCTGTGGATGAAAAGCGGTACTGAACTTTTACAAGGTTCTAAGGCCTTCCTGCAACCCCTTCCAGAAGCGTGAAGTAAATCGGGCGTCTCTATATGAAACAATGCTAACTGGCACCCCGTGATAACGCCCAATCTCCTTCAAATATAACAGGGCCCACTTCTCAACTGAGTAGTCTAACGCCACTGGTATAAAGTGGGCGCTCTTTGTTAGTTGATCCACGATCACTCATATCACGTTAAAACCCTTCGGCGTCCTAGGAAGACTTGATATGAAATTTATAGAAACATCTTCCCACTTCCACTCTAGGATACTCAAAGGTTGCAACAACCCTGCTGGTTTTTGTCTCTGCGCCTTTACCTGCTGACAAGTCAGAGACTTACTAACGAACTTGGCTATATCTCTTTTCATATTATTCCACTAGAAGCTCAGCTTTAGATCTTGATACATCTTAGTACCCCTGGGTGCCAAGCAAACGACGAACTGTGAGCATCTGATAACAACTCAGTCCTGATCTCGGCATCAGCAGCAACCACCAGTCTCTGTCTGAACTTCAACCCACCATCACAGGCAACTAACCAGTCACTACCCTCCTCGGCGTCTACCCTGCCAAACAACACTGTTATACCCTGATCTCTCCACTGTCCCTCCACAATCCTCTGTCTCAACGAAGATTGGATGGTCAGACGAGCCAACTGCGTGGTAGTCTCCTGAACTAACACAATCCCGGCTCTGCTCAACTCTCGCTGCAAAGGAGTCTGAGTTACAAGTAAGGCTCCTAAGTGTAAGGTCTTCCTACTTAGGGTATCAACAACCACATTTCCCTTCCCTGGATGATAGAGAATCTCGCAGTCGTAATCCTTTACTAACTCCAACCAGCGTCGCTGTCTCATATTTAACTCATTCTGGGTGAAGAAATACTTTAAGCTCTTATGATAAGTGAAAATTTGGGTAATTTCCTCATACAGGTAATGTCTCCAAAGCTTAATGGCAAAAACCACCGTTGCCAACTCCAGATCATGAGTCGGGTAATTCTGCTCGTAGTCCTTAAGTTGTCTCGACGCGTAAGCTATCACCTTCCCTTTTTGAATAAGTACAGCACCCAAACCTCTTTTTGAAGCATCACAGTACACAACAAAACCCGTTGAGCCCTTTGGAACGGCCAACACTAGGGCGGTCGTCAAACGTCTCTTTAGCTTCTGAAAACATGTTTCACACTCCTCTGTCAGGCAAACACTTGTCCCTTTCTGGTCAGCTGAGTCATAGGCCCTACCAACTTCGAGAAATTTGCCACAAATCGTCGGTAGTAACCAGCTAATCCCAGAAAACTCCGCACTTTTGCAGTCGAAGTAGGACTACACCAATTACTCACTCCCTTCATCTTAGCAGGATCTACCGAAATGCCCCTGCTTGAAACAACGTGCCCCAAGAAGGCAACTTCGCAAAGCCAGAACTCACACTTAGAAAACTTTGCATATAACTGATTCTACCTGAGCGCCGACAAAACTTTTCTTAGATGCTCCTCATGGTCGGACTTGGTCTTAGAGTAGATCAGTATATCGTCGATGACACAATCACAAACTTGTCCAAGAACTCCTTAAAAACCCTGTCCATCATGTTCATAAATGATGCTGGTGCATTGGTCAACCCAAAAGACATCACCACGAATTCGTAATGTCCATAACGGGATCTAAATGTTGTCTTGGGAATTCCTCCGGTGGTAGCCAGAACACAAATCGATCTTGGAGAACACTGATGCTCCATGGAGCTGATTAAACAAATCATCGATCCTGGGCAATGGATACCTGTTCTTAAATGTCACCTTGTTCAGCTTTTGGTAGGCAATACACAACCGCATCGACCTGTCTTTCTTTTTAACAAACAGAACTGGAGCACCCAGGGAGACACGGTTGGCCTGATAAACCTACTGTCAATCAACTTCTCCAACTGAACCTTCAGTTCCTTTAGCTCAGCTAGAGCCATTCTGTAAGGTGCCTTCGAAATAGGCACAGTTCCGGGTTGCAGCTTGATACAAAAGTCAACCTTCTGAGGTGGTGATAATCCTAGCAGCCTATCTGGGAACACGTCAGCAAACTCCCCAACCACGGGCACTGCGTCGACTGACGACTTGACTTCATTCTCTCTAGTGATTGATGCTAAGTAACCTCTCGCGTCCGAGGACAAAAACTTACTTGCCTTCAACAACAAAATGATCTTTACGCATTCCCTAGACTTTCGCCCCTTAAACTTGAAGCTAGGTCTCGATGGCGGGCTGAACACTACCTCCTTACGGCGACAATCAATCACGGCGTGATGCTTAGATAGCCAGTCCATACCAATAGTTACATCAAACTCACGCATAGGTAGCACTATGAGTGCAATATCCAGATCGTTACCATCTACAGTCAGTATGCATGCCTTGACCTTTTTGCAAGTTGGAGTGGCTACTACTAACTCGAACCCCAAGGGTTCCAACTCAAACTCAGCAGACGAGACAAAATGAGTAGATATAAATGAATGTGAAGAGCCTAAATCAAACAATACACAAGCAAAATGACCAAGTATGGGTAAAGTACCCATGACTGCACTGACACTAGCATCGGCCTCTAACCTGGTGGTGGCAAAAACCTTGCCCTCCTGCTGTGCCAACCTAGCTGCAGGCGTGTTGGCTGGCTGAGGTGCTATCGCTGACTACTGACCACCCCTGTAGACACAACTGCTCGCGAAGTGCCCCGGCTTCCAACACTTGAAATAGGCCCAAGAAGCGGCATTACACTACACTTTGTGCCTTCTCCCACACTGCCTGCACTCTTCCACTGCCTGGGATCCTGACCTCGGCAGCTGCTAAACAGGTCTGGCCGGTGGATAGTTAGATCTGGTCTGTTGTGGCTCAGGTCGGCAATCATGCTAACGGTCAGGAACAAAACCGCGCTGCTCTGGTCTATGACTATGCTGCTCAGGCCTGTAGTTACCCTGCTCAGGTCTGTAGTTACCCTACTGAGATCTAGGTCTGCTCCACTCTGACACTCTACTCCGACTCTGCTCATCTTGGCTATATGGTTTCTTTTCCTTATAGTTGCTATGCCCAGATGGCCTGTAAGATTCAAACTTCATTTTAAAGCCTTGGTGGTGCTGGTCAGGGTTGTAACCTTGGCCTCTAAACTTTTTTTCCAAGGTCTTGGTTAGGTTCACACAGTCTCTAAAGGTAGTGGCTTATGAGCCATAACATTTGCCTGCAGTCCCATGTGGAGTCCGTTCACGAAATACCTGATTTTCTGCTTGTCAGTAGGAATTAGCTCTTCAGCAAAGTGAGCCAACTTGTTGAACCTCATCTCATAAGCAACCACAGAATCTCGGCCCTGCTTGATGCTTGTAAACTTGCTAATCTTTTTCTGTCTATCTGCCTCGGTAAAGTACAATTGTAGAAGGCGGTCTTGAACTAAGCCCAATCCATAGGTCTGTCAGCAGGTGTCCTCCTCTTCTTCTCGGCCTTGTACCAGGTTTTCGCTTCGCCATACATGACAAATGCGACACATCTCACCATTTGGTCCTTCGGACACTCCATATTATCGAATAGATCCTCTATATCCTCAATCCATGTATCATCCACCAACGGATCCATGGAAGAGCCATCGAACTCCTTAGGGTCGAACTTCTTAAAGTCCTTGATCATTTTGGTATTATCAGAAACGCCTTGCACAGTCCTGCTTTTATTCGGCTCTACCGAGGTTGGCACCTGCTGTACATGTTGTGCTGACACTGCTGGTATGGCTGCAGTCTTGTTCTCACTCTGCTCAACTACGACATGTTCATGTGGCCGTGCGGGAGCCACCAAGGTAGCACTGACATCTCGGCCCTCCCTCTGAGGGGCATCTGCTCTAGGTGGGGTAACCTCCTGTTGCGAAGCTGCTTGGATTGCTGGCAACAACTCCTGTATAGTGCCCCTGATCATCATCTGGATAGCGATCATTGCTTCCACAGTCAACCCTGGCACTATCGTCGCTCCAGCTGGTGGACCCAAGGGTCCGGCCGGCTGACTAGTCGCTCTGGTGTTCCTCCTAGGGACGGTTGGTACTCCAGCTCCCCTTCCCCTTCCTCTACCCCCGCGGTTAATACGGCTGGCGCTGCTGCGGGTGCTCCTCTCAGACATACTTTCGAACTGCAAAGGAAACTTGATCTCTCAGTCTCCTCCCGTTCAACAATTACAAGACTACTAAACAAGTAACATAGCATAACATAACACTCGCAATCTATAACCAGAATGCAAATTTTATTATAACTACTCATGCTGGTAAACAGTGCACATCGATTACCTGATGACGATCGGCAGCTGAAGACCATGTGACTCAACAACTTACGATGTAAGTCAGTCTACAGAATCTATAACTCTATGCTCTGATACCAACTGTGAGGACCCGTCCCAGACTAGGGTCACCCTAGACTACTTAAAACATGCATGGTTTAAAATAGCTCTTAAAGAACAAAAATCAGAGTAATAAATGCTTCAGTTAATAATCCATCAAGATCATTTAAAACATGTAAAGCGGGTACTCGATTGTCAATGATTTTTAAACAAGGAAAACTATAGAAAACGTCTCACAAGCGATCCAGATCGCAATAAGTTCATTCAGATAAAACATGCAATAAAAGGAAAATGCCCTAAACTTGACACCACACGACCCGAGTCCATGGTCTCCCCAGCCATCCTGGTAGAGTCCATGCGTACCTATGGATTCCACAGAAAAGAAACGGGGTGAGTTATGAAACTCAGTAAGGATCCCCAATCGGGATCAACACAATAAAATGGTTAACACATATAAATATGGAAATATGGGCAGATAAGCAACAGAACATAGGAGTCCCGTAAAACCTGACAATGCCGGATGGTTACTGGGTGAAGGTGACTCCAGGGCTACCCTAATAGGGAATGCCACTCCCGGGCCTTCTATTGGATTTTCTGCTTGGGATTCTATCAAACATATACATAACTACCACGTAATATACTCATAACGGGAGTAAACAGTGAAATCCACAATTGCATGAATAAACGGTAAGTAATCACTCAATATCTCTAAATTCATCTAAGTTATTCTACGCGCGAAATTAATTTGTGATAGGGCTTGCATAAATTTCCTTTAGCTTGGCCGAAGATCTCTATTCCCTGAAAAAGGGACTCAGAGCGACGAAAATACCCAAAAAACACTACCCGACAATTTTCCGGCGAGGTGACGGCGGCGCGTGGGGAAATGCTCGCCGGCGCGTGAAACTGACGCGCGTCTTGGCTCGCGGGCAAGTTTGGAACGTCGGTGCCAGCTTCGAAGTGGCTAGCAAGTACGGACGCGAGTGTGCTAGGTGTTAGAGTCATGCAATATGCTCTGACGACCCACGTCTTGATAAGCCGTGATGTGACCGAGGAGGACGGTACATCACTTATCACACCAAGTAGAGCGTTGATTAGTGTCAACTGGATGCAAGAGACAGCAAGTCACGATGGTGTCAAGGTGTCAGTGTCAGGCTTAGTGGGGGCATGATGGGGCCCCGAGCCATCCCGACGATGTCAAGGCTCGAGATGGAGTTTTGACGAGCGGCTCTGGAGTTAAGTCCGT
>JBBMEG010000141.1:0-10128 GCA_037832605.1 Cyclanthera cordifolia
TCACTTTACAATTATTTTTGCAGCATGTTTCAACAAGAGCATTCAAGAAAGTCCATGATTCACCAAGCACAGAGACGTTTCGGGAACTGTGTTCGTGATGATCCATTACGGAGAGCTTGTCGAGAAAATATGGCTGAAGTTCAACAAATCTTAAATTACATGAACGAGTTATCTTAACAATTAAGTTTGCGAGATGAAGTGAAAAGAAGCATTGCCCAACCAATTCAAAAAGGGGAAGATTGTCTCATGCTTCAAGAAGATATTTTACATGATGATGTTCTTATTGATGACATAGAAACCAACAAAGAATGTGTGCAACTACATGTTCATCGATGTTCATTAGAGACAAAGCAAGAGGAAAGTGAAAATGATAAAATATGTGAGACAAAAATGCATGAAAGTTGATTGGAAAGTAAAGAGATAGAAGGTCCAGTTATTAGATTATATGAGATCAAAAAAGAAAAGTTCGTAGAACAAGTGTTGTTTAGAATTGTTTTGGACGAACTTGTGACGAACTTTAGACCAAATCATAAATACTTTCTTTTGAGCCTAAAAGCCCAAAAACTCGCATCAATCTATGAGTATGAGACCAAATAAGAAAAGTTCGTCGAACAATGATTTTTTACGAGTGTTTAGGACGAACTTGTAACAAACTTTAGACCACAATCTTGAATTAATTACTTTTGAGCCTATAAACCCAAAATCTCGCATAAATCTATGGGTATGAGATCAAAAAGAAAAATTCGTCAAACAACGGTATTTTACGAGTGTTTAGGACGAACTTGTGACGAACTTTAGACCAAATCTTCAATTACTCACTTTTGTGCCTAAAAAGCCAAGAACTCGCATAAATCTGAGTATGAGATCAAAAAAGAAAAGTTCGTAGAACAAGTGTTTTTTAGAAGTGTTTAGGACGAACTTGTGATGATCTTTAGACCAAATCATGAATACTTTCTTTTGAGCCTAAAAGCCCAAAAACTCACATAAATCTATGGGTATGAGATCAAATAAGAAAAGTTCATAGAACAAGTGTTTTTTATGAGTGTTTAGGACGAACTTGTGAAGAACTTTAGACCAAATCATGAATTACTTTCTTTTGGGCCTAAAAGCCCAAAAACTCACTTGAATCTAGGGGTATGAGATCAAAAAAGAAAAGTTCATCAAAATCTTGTGGTATGAGATCAAAAACTAAAAGTTCGTCGAACAAGGGTTTTTTACGAGTGTTTAGGATGAACTTGAGACGAACTTTAGACCAAATCTTGAATTACTTTCTTTTGGGCCTAAAAGTCCAAAAACCCGCATAAATCTATGGGTATGATATCAAAAAAGAAAAGTTTGTAGAACAAGGGTTTTTCATGGGTGTTTAGGACAAACTTGTTAAGAACTTTAGACCAAATCATAAATTACTATCTTTTCGGCAAAAAAGCCCAAAAACTCGAATAAATATATTGGTATGAGATCAAAACAGAAAAGTTAGTGGAACATGGGTTTTTCAGGAGTGTTTAGGACAACTTGTGACGACAAATCTTAAATTACTTACTTTTATGACAAAAAGCCGAAAAACACTCATAAATCTAGGGTTATGATATCAAAAAAGAAAAGTTCGTCGAACAAAAGTTTTTTAACAGTGTTTAGGACAAACTTGTGATGAGTTTTAGGCCAAATCATGAATAACTTTTTTTTGGGCCTAAAAGCCCAAAAACTCGCATAAATCTATGGGTATGAGATCAAAACAGAAAAGTTCGTCGAACAATGGTTTTTTACGAGTGTTTAAGACGAACTTGTGACGAACTTTAGACCAAATATTTAATTATTTACTATTGTGCCTCAGCCTAAAAACTCGCATAAATCTAGGGTTATGATATCAAAAAAGAAAAGTTCGTGGAAAAATGGTTTATTACGAGTATTTAGGATGAATCTGTGACGAACTTTAGACCAAATCTTGAAATACTCACTTTTGTGCCTAAAAACCAAAAAACTCGCATAAATGGGTATGAGATCAAAAAAGAAAAGTTCGTAGAACAAGTGTTGTTTAGAAGTGTTTAGAACGAACATGTGACGAACTTTAGACCAAATCATGAATACTTTCTTTTGGGCCTAAAAGCCCAAAAATTCGCATAAATCTATGGGTATGAGATCAAATAAGAAAAGTTAGTAGAACAATGGTTTTTTACGAGTGTTTAAAATGAAATTGTGAGGAACTTTGGACCAAATCGTGAATTAGTTTATTTTAAGCCTAAAAGCCCAAAAACTCGCATAAATCTATGGGTATGAGATAAAAAAATAAAAAAAAAATTCACAGGACAAAGGTTTTTTTGGATTGATAGGACAAACTTGTGACGAACTTTAGACTAAATCATAAATTACTTTTTTTGAGCATGAAAGCCCAAAAACACGCATAAATCTGTGTATGAGATCAAAAAAGAAAAGTTCGTTGAACAAGGGTTTTTTACGAGTGTTTAGGACGAACTTGTGACGAACTTTAGACCAAATCATGAATTACTGTCTTTTAGGCCTAAAAGCCCAAAAACTCGCATAAATCTATGGGTACGAGATCAAAAAATAAAGTAGATTTATGCGCGTTTTTGGGCTTTTAGGACTAAAGAAAGTAATTCATGATTTGATCTAAAGTTTGTTAAAAGTTCGTCCTAAACACTCGTAAAAAACCCTTGTTTGACGAACTTTTCTTTTTTGATCTCATACCCCTAGATTTATGCGTGTTTTTGGGCTTTTAGGCTCAAAAGAAAGTAACTCATGATTTAGTCTAAAGTACGTCACAAGTTCGTCTAAACACTCGTAAAAAACCCTTGTTAAACGAAGTTTTCTTTTTCGATTTCATACCCCCAAGATTTATGCGAGTTTTTGTGCGTTTAGGCCCAAAAGAAAATAACTCATGATTTGGTCTATAGTACGTCACAAGTTTGTCTAAACACTCGTAAAAATCCCTTGTTAAAAGAATTTTCTTTTTTGATCTCATACCCCAAGATTTATGCGAGTTTTTGTGCTTTTAGGCCCAGAAGTAAGTAATTCATCATTTGGTCTAAAGTTCGTCACAAGTTCGTTCTAAACACTCCTAAAAAATTCTTGTTCGACGAAATTTTCTTTTTTGATCTCATACCCATAGATTTATGCGAGTTTTTGGTCTTTTAGGCCCAAAAGTAAGTAATTCGTGATTTGGTCTAATGTTTGTCACAAGTTCGTCCTAAACACTCGTAAAAAACACTAGTTCGACGAACTTTTCTTTTTTTATCTCATACCCATAGATTTATGCGAGTTTTTCGGCTTTTAGGCCCAAAAGTAAGTAATTCATGATTTGGTCTAAATTTTGTCACAAGTTCGTCCTAAACACTAGAAAAAAAACCCTTGTTCGACGAACTATTCTTTTTTGATCTCGTACCATTAGATTTATGCGAGTTTTTGGGCTTTTAGGCCTAAAAGTATATAATTCTTGATTTAGTCTAAAGTTCATCAGAAGTTCGTCCTACACACGCCACAAAAACCCTTGTTCTACGAACTATTCTTTTTTGATATTATTTCTCTAGATATATGCAAGTTTTTTGGCTTTTAGGCTCAAAAGTAAGTAATTCATGATTTGGTCTAAACTTCGTCACAACTTCGTCCTGAACACTCGTAAAAAAGCTTGTTCCATGAACTTTTCCTTTATGATATCATACCCTTGATTTATGCGAGTTTTTGTGCTTTTAGGCCCAAAAGTAAGTAATTCATGATTTGGTCTAAAGTTCATCACAAGTTTGTCCTAAACACTCCTAAAAAATTCTTGTTTAACGAACTTTTCTTTTTTAATTTCATACCCGTAGATTTATGTGAGTTTTTGGTCTTTTAGGCCCAAAAGTAAGTAATTCATGATTTGGTCTTAAGTTCGTCACAAGTTCGTCCTAAACACTCGTAAGAAACCCTTGTTCGACAAACTTTACTTTTTTGATCCCATACCCATAGATTTATGCGAGTTTTCATCTTTTAGGCCCAAAAGTAAGTAATTCATGATTTGGTCTAAAGTTCGTCCTAAAAATCCTTGTTCAACGAACTTTTCTTTTTAAATCTCATACCCCTAGATTTATGCGATTTTTAGGGCTTTTAGGCCTAAAATTATATAATTCTTGATTTAGTCTAAAGTTCGTCACAAGTTCGTCCTACACACACCACAAAAACCCTTGTTCGACGAACTTTTCTTTTTTGATCTTATTCCTCTAGATATATGTGAGTTTTTGGGGTTTTAGGCCCAAAAGTAAGTAATTCATGATTTGGTCTAAACTTCGTCACAACTTTGTCCTAAACACTGAAAAAAAAAAGCTTGTTCCGTGAATTTTTTCTTTTTGATATCATACCCCTTGATTTATGCGAGTTTTTGGTCTTTTAGGCCCAAAAGTAAGTAATTAAATATTTGGTCTAAAGTTGCTCACAAGTTCGTCCTAAACACTCGTAAAAAACCCTTGTTCGATGAACTTTTCTTTTTTGATCTCATACCCATAGATATATGCGAGTTTTTGGGCCTTTAGCCCCAAAAGTTAGTAATTCATGATTTTATCTAAAGTTCGTCATAAGTTCGTCCTAAACACTCCTAAAAAACCTTTGTTCAATGAATCTTTCTTTTTTGATCTCATACCCATAGATATAAGCGAGTTTTTGGTCTTTAAGCCCAAAAATAAGTAATTAAATATTTGGTCTAAAGTTACTCTCAAGTTCTTCCTAAACACTTGTAAAAAACCGTAATTCAACGAACATTTCATTTTTGATCTCACACCCCTAGATTTATGCGAGTTTTTGGGCTTTTAGCCCTAAAAGTAAGTAATTTATGATTTGGTCTAAAGTTCGTCACAAATTCGTCCTAAACACTCTTAAAAGAGCCTTGTTCGACGAACTTTTCTTTTTTAATCTCATAGCCTTAGATTTATGCGAGTTTTGAGGCCCAAAAGTAAGTAATTCTTAATTCAGTCAAAAGTTCATCACAAATTCGTCCTAAACACTCGTAAAACACCGTTATTCGAAGATCTTTTCTTTATTGATCTCATACCCATAGATTTATGCGAGTTTTTGGGCTTTTAGGCCCAAAAGTAAGTAATTAAATATTTGGTCTAAAGTTGCTCACAAGTTCGTCCTAAACACTCGTAAAAAACCCTTGTTCGATGAACTTTTCTTTTTTGATCTCATACCCATAGATATATGCGAGTTTTTGGGCCTTTAGCCCCAAAAGTTAGTAATTCATGATTTTATCTAAAGTTCGTCATAAGTTCGTCCTAAACACTCCTAAAAAACCTTTGTTCAATGAATCTTTCTTTTTTGATCTCATACCCATAGATATAAGCGAGTTTTTGGTCTTTAAGCCCAAAAATAAGTAATTAAATATTTGGTCTAAAGTTACTCTCAAGTTCTTCCTAAACACTTGTAAAAAACCGTAATTCAACGAACATTTCATTTTTGATCTCACACCCCTAGATTTATGCGAGTTTTTGGGCTTTTAGCCCTAAAAGTAAGTAATTTATGATTTGGTCTAAAGTTCGTCACAAATTCGTCCTAAACACTCTTAAAAGAGCCTTGTTCGACGAACTTTTCTTTTTTAATCTCATAGCCTTAGATTTATGCGAGTTTTGAGGCCCAAAAGTAAGTAATTCTTAATTCAGTCAAAAGTTCATCACAAATTCGTCCTAAACACTCGTAAAACACCGTTATTCGAAGATCTTTTCTTTATTGATCTCATACCCATAGATTTATGCGAGTTTTTGGGCTTTTAGGCCCAAAAGTAAGGAATTCAAGATTGTGGCTAAACTTCATTACAAGTTTATCCTAAACACTCGTAAAAAACCATTGTTCAACGAACTTTTCTTTTTTGATCTCGTACCCTTAGATTTATGCGAGTTTTTTGATTTTTAGGCCTAAAAGAAAATAATTCATGATTTGGTCTAAAGTTCGTCACAACTCTATCCTAAACACTCGTTAAAAAACTTGTTCTACGAAGTTTTTCTTTTTGATCTCATACTCTTAGATTTATGCGAGTTTTTGAACTTTTAGGCCCAAAAGCTAGTAATTCAAGATTTGGTCTAAAGTTTGTTACAAGTTCGTCCTAAACACACGTTAAAAACCCGTCTTCGACGAACTTTTCTTTTTTAATCTCATAGCCCTAGATTTATGCGAGTTTTTTAGGCCCAAAAGTAAGTAATTCTTGATTTGGTCTAAAGTTCTCCACAAATTCGTCCTAAACACTCGTAAAAAGTTGTTGTTCGAAGAACTTTTCTTTTTTGATCTCATACCCATAGATTTCTGGGAGTTTTTAGGCTTTTAGACCGAAAAGAAAGTAATTCATGATTTGGTCTAAAGTTCTTCCTTAGCACTGGTAAAAAAACCCTTGTTCGACGAGCTTTTTTTTATCTCATACCCCTAGATATATGCAAGTTTTTGGGACTTTAGGCCAAAATATATGTTATCATGATTTGGTCAAAACTTCGTCACAACTCCGTCCTAAACACTCGTAAAAAAACTTGTTCGACGAACTTTTCCTTTTAGATCTGATACCCCTAGATTTAAGTGAGTTTTTGGGCTTTTAGGCCCAAAATTAAGTAATTGAAGATTTGGTCTAAAGTTCGTCCTAAACACTTGTAAGAAACCGTTGTTTGACGAACTTTTCTTTTTGATCTCATACCCATAGATTTATGCAAGTTTTTGGGTTTTTAGGCTTAAAAGTAATTAATTCAAGATTGTGGTCTAAAGTTCGTTACAAGTTCGTCCTAAACACTCGTAAAAAACCATTGTGAAGAACTTTAAACCAAATCATGAATTACTTTCTTTTGGGCCTAAAAGCCCAAAAACTTGCATAAATCTATGGGTATGAGATTAAAATAAAAAAGTTCATAGAACATGGGTTTTTTAGGAGTGTTTAGGAAGAAATTGTGACGAATTTTAGACCAAATCATGAATTACTTTCTTTTGGGCCTCAAAGCCCAAAAACTCGCATAAATCTATGGGTATAAGATTAAATAAGAAACGTCGTAGAACAAGTGTTTTTTATGAGTGTTTAGGAAGAACTTGTTACGAATTTTAGACCAAATCATGAATTACTTTCTTTTCGTCCTCAAAGCCCAAAAACACGCATAAATCTATTCTTATTAGATCAAATAAGAAAAGTTCGTAGAACAAGTGTTTTTTCGAAGTGTTTAGGACGAACTTGTGACGAACTTTAGACCAAATCATGGCTTAAAAGCCAAAAAACTAGCATAAACCTATGGGTATGAGATCAAATAAGAAAAGTTCGTAGAACAAGTGTTTTTTATGAGTGTTTAGGACGAACTTGTGAAGAACTTTAGACCAAATCTTGAATTACTTTCTTTTGGCCTAAAAGCCCAAAAACTGGCATAAATCTAGGGATATGAGATCAATAGAGAAAAGTTCTTCGAACAATGGTTTTTACGAGTGTTTAGGACGAACTTGTGGCTAACTTTAGACCAAATCATGAATGACTTTCTTTTTGGCCTAAAAGCCCAAAAACTCGCATAAATCTATGGGTATGAGATCAAAAAAGAAAAGTTCGTCTAACATGGGTTTTTTAGGAGTGTATAGGAATAACTTGTGACGATTTTTAGACCAAATCATGAATTACTTTCTTTTGGGCCTTAAAGCCAAAAACCTCGCATAAATCTATGGGTATGAGATCAAAAAAGAAAAGTCCATAGAACATGGGTTTTTAAGAGTGTTTAGGAAGAACTTGTGACGAATTTTAGACCAAATCATTAATTACTTTCTTTTGGGCCTCAAATCCCAAAAACTCGCATAAATCTATGTGTATGAGATCAAATAAGAAAAGTTCGTAGAACAAGTGTTTTTTATGAGTGTTTAGGATGAACATGTGAAGAACTTTAGACCAAATCATGAATTACTTTCTTTTGGGCTTTAAAGCCCAAAAACTCACATAAATCTAGGGGTATGAGATCAAAAAAGAAAAATTCGTCGATCAATGGTTTTTAAGAGTGTTTAGGACTAACTTGTGACAAACTTTAAACCAATCATGAATTACTTTATTTTGTGGCTAAAAGCTCAAAAACTCGCATAAATCTATAGGTATGAGATCAAAATAGAAAAGTTCGTAGAACATGGGTTTTTTATGAGTGTTTAGGAATAACTTCTGACGAATTTTAGACCAAATAATGAATTACTTTATTTTGGGCCTCAAAGCCCCAAAACTGGCATAAATCTATGGGTATGAGATCAAATAAGAAAAGTTCGTAGAACAAGTGTTTTTTATGAGTATTTAGGACGAATTTGTGAAGAACTTTAGACCGAATCATGAATTACTTTCTTTTGGGCTTCAAAACCCAAAAACTCACATAAATCTAGCTGTATGAGATCAAAAAAGAAAAATTCGTAGAACAATGGTTTTTAAGAGTGTTGAGGACGAACTTGTGACAAACTTTAGACCAATCATGAATTACTTTCTTTTGTGGCTAAAAGCCCAAAAACTAGCATATATCTATGGGTATGAGATCAAAAAAGAAAAATTTATAGAACATGGGTTTTTTAGGAGTGTTTAGGAATAACTTGTTACGAATTTTAGACCAAATCATGAATTACTTTCTTTTGGGCCTTAAAGCCCAAAAACTCGCATAAATCTAGGGGTATGAGATCAAAAAAGAAAAGTTCGTCGAAAACAGTATTTAGGATGAATTTGTGACGAACTTTAGACCAAATCTTGAATTACTCACTTTTGTGCCTAAAAAGCCAAAAACTCGCATAAATCTGAGTATGAGATCAAAAAAGAAAAGTTCGTAGAACAAGTGTTTTTTAGTAGTGTTTAGGACGAACTTGTGATGAACTTTAGACCAAATCATGAATACTTTCTTTTGAGCCAAAAGCCCAAAAACTCGCATAAATCTATGGGTATGAGATCAAATAAGAAAAGTTCGTAGAACAAGTGTTTTTTATGAGTGTTTAGGACGAACTTGTGAAGAACTTTAGACAATTACTTTCTTTTGGACCTAAAAGCCCAAAAACTCGCTTGAATCTAGAGGTATGAGATCAAAAAAGAAAAGTTCGTCAATTCCAAGGTGATAGAAATAAAGTGAAAGAGTATTAACTTTGCTCAAATGGTCTTAGAGGATTCGCAGATACGAAAATGGAAATAACTTAGCTCCCTTTTTCTTGTTTACCAGTGTCCTTTTCTTGTACCAAATCATAAATTTGGTTTTACAATTTAATCCCTTAAAAATGTAGTCTTTAATTTTATGATGCGGAAAGATCTACCACCGCCAGAATTTAGTATTTAAAATTTAATAAAATCTTACAAATAATCTATGTAATTAAAATTTAGTCTTTAACATTTAATAAAATCCAAAAAATAGTCTAAGTAATTCTAAATAAAATATTTAGAAATTAGTTATTTATGTTATTAATAACGACAGTATCATCCATATGTCATATGTTACATTTACGTATTTAATTCGTCTATGATTTATTAATAACATAGACTATTTTGTCTCCAAGGCGGTGGTGCAGTTGATTGAAAACTTGGGCGCTAGAGGTTTGCTAAAAACTAGTTCATTTATTCTTAAATCATAAGCAAATTAAGTAGGTAAATGTGATGTATCAATTACGTGTTTTTTGTCCAATCAATTACTTATCTCAAACTATCATCATTAAACACAAATATAACTAACTTCTACCTATTTTATTTCTTAACAATTACAATTGATCGATTATTTTTTAGATTTTATCAAATCTTAAATACTAAATTCTAATTTTTCTAATTATAATGACTAAATAGTAAATTTTTCCGAATCAAAAGAACTAAAATCTAGATTTTTAAATGGTAGAAGCTAAAATTTTAGCTTTCATTTCTAATAAGAATTAACTCTATGTCAGACTTTTCAACTTAGCGCATGATTGGGCGGTGAAAATGGATGGAAATGGAAGGCGTTTGGTCAAGTACGCTTCTCATCAATCACCTTCTTATAAGTTGAGATGAGTGGTTGAACTTCAACATGTTTTTTATTTCCTCTTCATAGTTTCTCTTATCTTTTGTGTTTTGTATTAAATAATATTGAAGAAATCTAGATAATTCTCCTTTATTCTAGATGTTCAAAGAAGATTCTAGATCATACAAGTATATTCAAGATTGGTGTAGAG
>JBBMEG010000143.1:0-10125 GCA_037832605.1 Cyclanthera cordifolia
ATCTATACATATGGATCTTATATATATCGTACAATGAAGTACCACAGGAGTGGATATATAGGAATCCAAATCTGCCGTACGTAAGCCGACCATGTATATGTTCTTTGGAGCTCGAACCCATAAATAGAATGAAATGAAATAATGGTGAGCCTAGGGCGACGAACATGGTTCAAGGGTGTCTATACAAAGCCCTTCTCTTCTTCACTCTTTGAGGCAATGCACTCTTTGATTTGAATGGTACTTTCTTGATAAAGAATGCATTTTTTGGTTAGAAGTTAGACGGACTATCTTAAAAATCCCATGCTAGTGGTGATGATAGGTTTATGGGTTGTCCTCTTGGAGTTTTGTCACTCTTTTGTGAAGCCGTCTCTTCGAAAGAATGGTTCTTTTGCTACAATTGATCTTGTTATCGATTCTTTTTTGCAAGGTGGTCACACTTCGACTTGTGGAGATGGGCCAGTTAGTGATCCCATCTGTTGGGAGTCAGAGTTGTATCTTTTTATGTGGTTTTAATGAAGTTTGAAGTTTTCAAAAAAAAAAAAAAAAAAAAAAAAAATTAAGATCCATGGTTGATTATGAAAAATAAAATGACAACATTGTTGTTGCAAAGGTGATTACAACATAAAAAAAAAAAGAAATTGAGAATTCCAAATCAATTTATTTTATTGAATAAATTTCAACATATTTATATAGGAGCGATTGTCTATTTTCATGCAAAAAATAAAATAAATAATAAATGAGGAAAAAACTACTAGTAGCTAAAATATAGCCACTAATAATGTGGCTGAGAGAAAATTGGTACTAGCCAAAAAATCCATTAAGCATTAGCCAAAAATAGAAAAAATAAAATAAATAAAATAAAATAAAATTTAAATGCAAAAAATCTAACACTCCTCCTTGGCATTTCGATTATAAACACCAATTTTTTGTCTCAAGTCTTCAAATCTGCTTTTAGATAGAGCCTTGGTAAAAATATGTGCTAGTTGATTCTCAGATGAACAATGGATAAGCAACACCTCATTAGATTGTTGAATTTCTCTGATAAAATAAAACTTAATTTTTTTGTGCTTAGTTCTCCCATGAAACACTGGATTTTTGGAGATTGAAACTACTGAAATATTATCACACATGATCTTTGTAGCTTCTGTTTGTTCACACTCCGAATCTTTTAACATCTTTCTTAACCAAATGGCCTGGTTCACAATAGAGACAACAACAATACATTCTGCTTCTGCAGTTGATTGAGCTGTTGTTTCTTGCTTCTTTGAACTCCAACTAAAGTACTTGTGCCCAAGGAAAATAAATCACCAGAAGTGCTTTTGGAATCTTCAACACAACCACCCCAATCGCTATCACAATAACCAATCAGCTTTAAACTTTCTTTTGTAAATTTTGGAAATAACATTCCAAATGTGCTGGTTCCTTTAATATACCTTAACACCCTTTTGGCAGTTGTAAAGTGAGTTTTTCTAGGTGAATGCATGGACCTAGAGAGCAAACTTACAACAAATAGAATGTCAGGTCTGCTAGCAGTAAGATAGAGAAGACTGCCAATTTAACTTCTATGAACGCTTTCATCTACTTTTTCAAAATTTTCATCTTTTCCAACCTTTAGACCTGAAGTAATTGGAGTGTCAACAGGTTTGCAATCTTGCATTTTGAACCTGTGTAAAATATCAGACATGTAGTTATGTTGACATATAAAAAATCCATTATTAGTCTGCAACACCTCCATTCCCAGGAAGTATTTCATGACTTCAAGATCAGTCATCTCAAAGGATTTCTCCATTACATCTTTGAACCGTTGAATCAATTCAAGTTTCATACCAAGCTCTTGCATACAAAGTAGCTTCACTCGGACTTCTGCTAAAACCAAGTTGCATGAGATGACTGTTCATCATTTCATACCAAGCTCTTGGAGCTTGTTTTAAACGATACAAAGCTTTTTTCAGAAGATAGACTTTATCCTCTTTACTGGGAATGAAAAAACCATCAGGTTGTTCTACAAAAAAATCTCTTCAGTAAGCAACCAATTTAGAAAGGCTGATTCGACATCAAGATGATGAATCTGCCATGCATTCTGAGCTGCAAAAACTAAAAGGAGTTTGATTGTGTCATACCTTGCTACTGGAGCAAAAGTTTCCTGATAATCCACACCATATTGTTGTGCATATCCTTTCACCACTAATCTGCCTTTTTGTTTACAAACTGAACCATCTGAATTGAATTTTCTTTTGAATACCCATTTTACACCAATCACCTTGCGATTTTCTGGTATATCAACCAATTGACATGTCTCATTTTTGTTGATCATGTCTAGTTCAGCTTGCATAGCTCTCCTCCATGTTTGAGATTCTTGTGCCTCAGTATAGCTTGTTGGTTCACTGATAACCATGTTACATTTTGATAAATGTCCTCCAAGGATCTTGTCTCTCTCACTGGCAAGTCATCGACCATATCATCTTCCATAAGTTGAGGTTGTTCTTTTGGATTAAGATTTGGATGGACATCTTTTTTATTTTTCCAACACCAAGCAGCAGCCTCATCAAACTTCACATCTCTACTCAAAAATATATTTTCTGTTTTCAAACAGAAAACTCTGTATCCTTGCATGATGTACCATAACCCATAAAAATGCCTTTTTGTGCCTTATTGTCTAGCTTGCTTCTTTTGGATTCAGGCACTTTATAGTAACATAAGCACCCAAAGATTTTGAGATGGTATACTGTTGGCTTGTGATCATACCAAGCTTCGTATGGAGTTTTGTCTTGCAAAACCTTTGTAGGCAACCTATTCAATAAATAGACAGAAGTGTTTACTGCTTCTGCCAAAAATTGGTTGGTCATTTCTTTTTCAATTAAAAGGCACCTGTCCATCTCCATTACTATTCTTTCTTTCTGACACCCAATTTTGTTGTGGGGTTTATGGTATGGTTAGTTGATGCTCAATGCCTGCACTTTTAAGAATTTCGTCGAACTGACGAGAAGTATATTCTCCACCATTATCTGACCTTAAAACTTTAATTGTAATATTACATTGATTCTCTACTAAAGCTTTCAATTGTTTAAAAACATCAAAAACTTCACTTTTGAGTTTAATAAAATAAACCCAACACATCCTAGTAAAGTCATCAATAAATAAGATAAAATAATGGTTACCACTTAAAGACTTGGTGTTCATTGGGCTACACACATTAGTGTGAATAAGTTGAAGTTTCTGATTTCTCTTAATGTTTGACTTGTCTGAAACGGTAGCTTGGATTGCTTCCCTTGCTGACAAATTTCACAAATTTGAGTATCACAGGAAAATTTAGGCATATCTTCCACAAGATTTTTATTGTTCATCTCAGCAATCGTTCGTTGGTTGAAATGGCCAAAGTCTTTTATGCCATAAATTTGTAATTGATTCTGAAGCAGTTGTGTTGGCTTGCTCACATGCTTTCTCCCAATTCACAATAGAACTTCGATTTCTCATGCTCACACATAATAATTTTACTCCAAAGGATAAAAAATAATGCATTTGCAATCCTTAAAATGTAGTGAATAATTTTTTTCAAGCATCTACCCTACACTCAACAAATTTTGGCTAATTTCAAGTGTAAATAAAATATCAGGATTAGTTTTAATACCTGAATTTGTCAAAATAGCCACTAATCCTCTTCCTTTGACTGCTAAAAATTATCCATTTCCCACTTTTACTCGAGATTTGTAAGTATCATCAAGAGTTTTGAACATCTCTGCATCATGGCACAAGTGATGAGTGCATCTACTGTCAATAAGCCAATCATTAGAGGAGTTATTTGTTGAGAAACAAGAAACTGCAAAGAGTTGCTCTTCTTGTACATCATTTGCATCTGCCAATTTAGCTTGAGAAGATTCTACGTCTTTGTTTTTGAATTTACAAACTTTTTTGATATATGGCCAATCTGCTTGCAATTGGCACATACAACATCAGGCCTCCACGAACAGTATTTTTCTAGATGAGTTATTTTTTTTGCAATGTTTGCAAGGAGGGAATGATCTCTTTGAATAGTCACTATTATTTCCACCAACATGTTTGCCTTTATTTTTTTAATTAGACTGATATTGTCCCTTACCATAAATTTTCTTTTGTATAGAAAAAACTCATTCGATGAATTTTTCTTATCTCAAGTTTCTTCGCTGCTCTTGTGCTTGAAGAGCACTCATTAGCTCACCTAATGAAAATTTGTTGAGGTTCTTGAACTCTTCAAGAGAAGAAATTTTAGATTCAAATCTCTCCGGAAGATCACAAGTACTTTCTCTACAATCCTGGTCTATACAAAATCTTTTTCAAGCAATCTCATGTTATCAACAATTAAAGAGATTTGATCAGCATACTTACTAATTGTTTCATCCTCCTTCATGTTCAACAATTCAAATTCTCTTTTCAAATTCAACACTTGCATTTGACGTGTTCTATCACTGCCTCTGTATTCTTCCTTCAATTTTTCCGAAGTGTCCTTTGCAGTATTGCAAGCCATAATTCTGTAAAAAACAGAGTCCGCGATTGAATTTTAGATAAGTGACTTGGCTCGAGATTTCTTGACCTTTTTCTCACTGTTGAATTTGATTTGGTTTATGGTGAGATTTCTGGTAAAACAGGGTCTGATATTTCTTTGCTCACAACTTCCCAAAGATCATTAGCTTCCAAAAAAGCTTGCATTTTTACTGACCAAATGTGATAATTTTGACTAGTGAAAATGATAGGTGGGTTTAAAGATTGGCTGATAGATGCCTTTCATATTTTTGGATAAAAAAGATTTTGTTTTTTTGATTGAAAATGTTTATTGATTTTGGTCCCGTAAGACCAGCAAAAGCTCTGATACCACTGTTGTTGCAAGGGTGATTACAACATAAAAAAAATAAATTGAGAATTCCAAATCAATTTATTTTATTGAATAAATTTCAACATATTTATATAAAAGTGGTTGTCTATATTCATGCCAAAAATAAAATAAATAATAAATAAGGAAAAAACCATTCGTAGCTAAAATATAGCCATGGAGAAAATTGGCAATAGCCAAAAAAACTGCTTAGCCAAAAATAGAAAAATAAAATAAAATTGAAATGCCAAAAATCTAACAAACATATACTATTAAAAAATATAATGTAACAAACTTAAAAAACAAAAGTGTTGATGCCGAAAAATGGTCAAAGGATATCAACGGTACAATTTGTTTTTGCCGAGAACAAGAAGTGTGCAAAATGAAAAAAAGTTTAGACACACCGATGTGGTGTGAGCCACATGACCTCTAATGCCTAAGTCAGTAAGAGCTTTAGGAGAGTAATTTAGAGTACTTTGAGACTTAGAACAACTTATAAGGATTGTCAGCGTAGTTCAACTTGGCTTGAAATGGAGAATGTTCTGACTTCTTATAGTAGTCGAGCTTGTAACCACTGAGACTCACTTAATGGTGGATTAATGATCAGTCGTTAGAAACGTCTGCTATTAAGTCGGGAACGAATATCGGCGCAACTCTTGATCGTTACCCTTTGAGGTATAACGACCTTGACTTGGAAGTTAATTGGACTCGGTCAACCTTTGCAGGTCCTCGCCTCCACGACCGACCCCTTGGAAGTGTTGCCTTCTCGGTGTAACCCCATGACGTTACACCCAGTAGGTGAAACGTTCCCAAGTGTTACTTGGACTTGGTCGATTCGTCCATAGAAGAGTCCTAACCTCCACGGTCGACCCTCTTGAGGTTGGCCCACTCAACTGATCTCCTTGGAGGTCGGCTTTGGTCTCGGTCAACCCTTACGAGTCCTCACCTCAATGGCTCGCCCCTAAAGAAGGATCGTGGCCCTCTTGGTGTAACTCATGGCTGTTTTCAATGGATAAATATGTCACTTTTGACTCGGTTGACTCTTGGGGGAGAGTCCTAAGCTCCATGACCCATCCTTGGGGGATCTAGGCCTACTCGTTGTAACTCCCGACCACCGCTACCTTACGACACAATAGTCATATAGGTTACTTAAACTTGGTCGACTCGTCCACTAGAGAGTCCTAACCTCCATAGCCAACCCTGTGGGCTTCCACATACTCGACCAATCTCTTTAGAAGTCGGCTTTGGTCTCGGTCAACCTTTACGGGTCCTCACCTCCACGACTCGCCTCTAAAAGAGGAGTCCTGGCCCTCTCGCATAACTCTTGGCTGCTATCAGCGGATCCAATCGTCACTTGGACTTGATCGACTCTTAGGAGAGAGTCCCGACCTCCACGATCGACCATCAGGGGTCAAACCTACTTTGGTCGGCTCCGGAAGGCCGGTTGGCCTTGGCCGACCCCTCAGGGGTAAAGGCCGCCATGGCTAACCACTAGGGAGTCTCGGCCTCATTTGGCTGACCCCTTAGGGGCCAAAACGGCCTTGGCCGACCTCCTAGGGGTCAAGGCCACCATGGCCGACCCCTGTAGGGGCCGAAATGGGCTCGACCAGCTCCTAAAGGTCAAAACCTCCCTAGTTCACCCCCTAAGGATCAAGGCCTCCTTTGGCTGACCCCCGGGGGGGGGGGCATAATGGGCTTTTTCGACCCCCTGGGGGTCAAGGCCTTGTTTGGCCGACCTCTAGAAGAGGTGGAATGGGCTTGGCCGACCTTTGAGGTTCAATTGTAGTCAAAAGTTTTTTTGACGTAGTTTTTGTAGTTTTTAAGAGTATTTAAAATCACTATTAAATTATTTTGAGTATTAGTCAAAAGTTTGTTAAGATGTAGCTTTTAAGAGTATTCAAAATTAGTTTTTAAGATTATTTAAAATTAGTGTCATAAACCATCCAAATGAGCCTTCGCTGAGAAGTAATTTAAGTCCAGAAGCTAGATCCTTGTAAATAATATGAGGGTTAACCTTGGATTTGTAGTCTGACACTTAAGATTAATTAAAATCAAGAGTTTTGGCCTCTTTTAAGTTACTACTTAAGAAATAGTTGAAAGAGAATTAAATTTTAAGGGTTTAATTGAAAAGGATTATACTAATCAGGGGCCTTTGTGCAATTAAATGAAATTTTGGGATTTTGCTCTAGTTTCCTTTTGTCTCACGCAAAACACCCTTGACCTCTTCCTTTGAAGTTCATCTGGATCTTCTCACGCATCTCCCTCGACCTACACCTTTCTTCTACCTTGGTCGATCGACGATTTCTCTTTCTCTTCCTCCTTGCCGCGAGCATTCCTGTCACGTTTCTTGATTCGTCTCTTCTCGTGTACTAACTTCTTGTCAATCGTAGCCAATCTTTCCTCGAGTGGTTCGTCCCATGAACTCGCCTGCTTCAACCCAAACTTTGATGTCAATATTATCGTTTTGCTTATGTATTCGTGTTTCCCTTCAATCCGATCAGGCTGACATCTATTTGGGAGTTGGAAATTGAAAGGTTTCGGTTGAGCCTCTTTGTGAATAGTGTTGTGTGGCTTTGATCATCATCTCCTCGACTCTTAGCTTCGCCGACTGAGTTATGCTAGTGTGTTTAGAGATGCTTTGGTTGAGAATGATGGGTGCGTGCTTGTGTGTATTGTTCTTGCTATTTTAGTTAGAAGTCTAAGATGGAACTTTGAACCATAGCTCGGTGGTTTTAATCTTCCAAGAAAGGTGTTCGACTAAATGCTTATGAGAGCTTGGTGAGTTATGTGGTTTTAATCTTCCATCCGGGTTTGATTGAATGGTTGGTCGAGAGTTTGTGTTGGTTGGTGTTTTTTTTCTTTGTTTCAGCAAGGATTTTGGCGTTAGTTGTGGGTTCGACTTGGGAGGTGCATCCAAGCAAGACTACAAAGTAGGTGTAGAATGCATATTCTCCAAGTTCGGGTTGGGCTTAGTCTGTGATCATGCTTTATAGCCTATTATCGGTTTTTTTTAGGCTAGTAGCTCGGTTTAAGTAAGTCATCGTGGTACCTCTGAATCCCTTTCAGTCTTTGAATGTTTAGTTGTGTTCTTGATTGATTACTCGTACTTAATGCTTACTTGTAGGTTTGTGGTGGCTTGTCTAGAACGCTTGTTAGGACTCACGTCTCGTTTTTAGCTGGTTCTAGATAAACCCCTAGCGTAAGGGATCCTAATCGGGCTTGTTTGCCTTAAAATTGATCTAGTATTGTTGCCTTGTATACTTCATTGTGTGGGTAACTGCATGTTGTTCTTGTATAGTCGTATTAATAAATATCTAATTTAAAGCATGTCTTGTGTGGTATATATGTTGGACAGACTCGAGAAACTATTATGTTGTTTGGTTTGTTTCAATGAATTCGTATCATGTGGTATGTGTATAGAAACATGTTTTAGTTGAATTATTTAATGAACTGAATATGATGATATGTATGCTACCTAGTTTATGGGAGAATTTCACGATCTCTGTTGTTGACATGTCTTAAAATACATAGAAAACATACCTTACTTAGTTGCTTAAAGAGTCTTAAATAAATTGCCTAAACAACGTTGTTGAGATGACATGTCTTGGTTGTGTTGTTTGCATGGGTCATAAGATCTGCTACATGCTTGATGGGTGTTGTGCATTTGAGTCTCTTTCCTTGATAGTGGGAGCATGTCGGCCAGACGGCCTAGACATGTCTCCGCTCCGTCGTGGTTGCAATAGACCATATGGTCTATTTCTACATGACACGTTAGGGAAACGATCCTATTAGTATAGGTAGTACAAATCAATTCTTTTGAGCATTTCTTAACTATGTGACTATATCTCCCAAGATCGATCACCTCCCATTCAGATGTGGACTCGGTTTATTCACGTACCCCTCCTAACCGTGGACGTTACCATTAGTATTTAGAATGAGAATTTATTTTGAGTATTTAGAAATAATGATTGCAATCAAAAACTCTTTTGAATATAGTTTTTTTAAGAATATTTTGTAAATACTTCAAATATTCTTTTTAAAATTCATATCAAACAACCTTTTGATTAATTATTTCCTTAAATCTTAGAATAATGTACTAAATTCTTGTTCAAGCAATAAAAAATACGTTTTAGAATTTTATTACTCAATATTTATGCCTAAGAAAGTAAACTTCCGCAAAAAGTCAATAAAATAAGATGGCAGAAATTCTGAAACTTATATTAATATAATTAGTTTAGTACCAAATCTATTGAAAAAGGAACAATTAAATGAGCTAAAGTTTTGCTATTATTTTTATTCTTCAAATTTCTTAATTTATCAAGTGGAATTTATTCTGATGTTTTTGTTCTAATCATCTATATAAAAATAGAAATTAAAAGAGTTGCACATTAAATTGAACCAAAGCCCTTTTTAGAAATATAGTAAATAAAAAAATGGTTGCCAAAATGTGATTGTACATACACTATTTTTTTCAGCAAAATATAAAAACATGGACATGGTGTAAATGAAATTTGAATTTATTGAATTGAATTTGGTTGTATGTCATAATTTTTAATGTTTATCTTCTCATTATTTATCTCAAGATATAAAATTTGAAGATGTTGATCATAGGGCTCGAGAGCTTGTTCTCAGACGGAGAATGATTGAATCTTCAATATGTAGGCAAAGAGACGTCGAATTATAACTTTTGTCGTTGACTGTTTTGAATTATTGAAGCTTGATTCAGAATTCTTTGGCTCATTGACTTGATTCTTGGAAAGTTAGATGCTCATAATTCTCTCTAACTTGATTCTTTGAAGTCTCTGAGTCTTGAGTCTTCAACTCAAGTCTTCAGTACGAATTCTTCAATCTTCGTCTTTTAAATGAGAGAGAGTTTTCTATTTATAGAGGTATTGTGGACTTAGGTCTCGTGAGCTTCATGTATCTTTGAGCATAACAATTGATCTTGGACCTCATGGGGTATTTGGGTCAGACCATTAAGCTTACTACATGAACCTCTAGATTTATTATATGGTTTCGGTATTGTTTCATTCAGACCAAAATTCCAATTTTTTTTTTTATCCCATTAACTTTAGAACAATTATGTATTTGTAATTAGTCTAGAAGTTACTTAAAAACTTGTCAAAAAAAAAAGAAAGAAAAATAAAAATGAGTTATTTAATATTTGTCATTAATTTATACATGACGTGACAACTTCTTATGAGACAAAATTCCTCAGACAACAGTATTAAAATTACAGGTTCAAGCTTTCAAATGTGTAACATTTTTATATCCTATTTTTT
>JBBMEG010000144.1:0-10119 GCA_037832605.1 Cyclanthera cordifolia
AGAAGTTAGGAATAACTGTGTATCATCTACATTAAGGTGGATAACACATGGACCACGTTCAGAAGTTAACACATATATTGGCTACATGGTTAATGGTATTCAATATCAGACAAAGAAATGTGATGATAATAGAAGCGTGCAAAATAGTGGAGTAATGATAACAACTCAAACTATGCAAATGAGCAGTTCTAAAGAAAAAAAAATCCAATTACATCAGACATGACTTTTTTAGGTGTAATTCAAGAAATAAGGGAGCTTGATTATCATAGTTTTACCGTCGTCTTATTCAAATGTGATTGGGTGGATAACAATGAGGGATTTAAGTTTAGACGATCTTGGATTTACAACTGTAGACCTGAATCGAATTGGTCATAAATCTGACTCTTTCATATTAGCCACACAAGCGAAGCAAGTTTTCTACATTAAAGATCCACTTAATCCTCAATGGTCTGTGGTTTTAACTCCTTTTCAAAAAATAATAGAAGATGTCAATAATGAAGAAGTTGATATCAATGAAGATGGTGGTTATGGTGTTATAGAAAATTTGCATGATATTGTAGATGAGAACTCATGCACATACATTAGAAGTGATTGTGAGGGTGTATGACTTAATAAATAGGTTTGTGTTATGTTGTTTTATTCATGATTTTTGAATTTGATATTTATTATATTTGTTAATTTAATCATTTTAATTATTTATTCGTAATTGTAACATACATTCTTTTTAATACATATTGACATCATGTCCAACCTCGAGAGTGATGATAATCAAGCTTAGAGGATTTATGTTCATCAAAACAGACATACTAGAGGCATCACAGTGATGCGTGATCTTGCACAACCTAGAATGATAGGTGAGGGTCTCGTTATTCAATATAATGTCGAAGGTCAAGAAATCGGCAACATTGCTGTTAAATTGCAGAGTTACCTTGGAACTCTTGTTAGGAAATCTATTTCTTTTACTTGTCGTGATTGATCCAAAGATGTCTCTAACGATCAGAAAAAGAAGATATGAGATTGTCTGGAGGTAAAATTTTACTACTTTATCAATCATAATATATATATATATAAGATTAGTGTGTATTACTAATCTTACTTGTATTTTCTTCAGATGTCATTCGTGTTGAATCCTAAATCCAAACATACGATTATGTTGTCGGCATCAAAGAAGTTCAAAACATTCAGATACAATCTTACAAAATATATCAAAGAATTAAAGGATAAGCCTGAACTTCTTGCATCTCCGCCTCGTTTATACAATTACATCCCACACAAGATGAATGATGAGATAGTTTTGTTAAAGATCGATTGTCTGATGACTTTAAGGTACTTACTTAAGCTTTTTTTTAAATTCTTATATGTCAAAGAGGAAATCCAACTTCTTATTAATATTTTTTTATTTTTATATGTCAAATAGAAAAAAAAGTGAAGATGGATTGCAATCCAATGTTAAATGTCCTCACCATATATCGCGGAAGGGATATGCTCATTTGGCTTCTGTAAGTAACAACTATTCTTGTATTATATGTTTCTTCATATAATTACTACTAATCATTACATATATTTAATGTGTGATTAATTTGTATAAGGTCTAAATGATAGTACTGATTCATCATATTGTGCAACTATATGAAAAGAAGCTCGTAGAAATAAGAATACAGAGATTGTAGACCCATAAGCGATTGAAATAGTCAATCGAATTGTAAGTTTTTGTTCATCATGTTTTAACATTAAATATTACGTTTACACTATAAATTTATAAAAAAATGGTTACAGGATGAGTTTCATCGGTTGAAGATGGGTGAAGGTGTTTTGACTAATGCATTGGGCATGCCAGAACATCGTAGGCGTGTTAGAGGAATGGGTGAGTTTATTTTCTCATCACAATACTTCAGAAATGGGCGTTAAAAGTCTAAATTTTGCCAACCAGCAAATAGAAGAAGTCGTGGGAGACGTTGAAAGCGCTCAACGGTTCAAAACTGCAAGTGTTGGCAGTACTAACTTAATGATGCATGGACATGGTGTCCAAGAGGCCGTGGGAGACGTTGATTTAAGAGAGGATGCACAAGTTGAGCCAGTGATCGAAGATCCCATATTAGATTTAGGAGAGGTACGATTTTATATTTTAACTAATAACTGTACGTATCTTTTAATATGCAAGTAACTAATTATTGTTTTTATAGGGTACGACATGCCAACTTGCCCTTGAGTCCACATATAACATTGTTGCCATTGACACAATGTATGAATCAAGAGGCGCATCTACCAAAATACATGACATGCCTCTCGAGAAATACAACGTGTGAGTGATGATCGATTTAATTGTGACTGGCAATGAAAAGCTGGACTTACCCATATCGGTGAACAAAGAATTACAGTTCCTTGAACAAGCTATTAACACATTCGTTCCATGGCCTCGTGCGTGGGTCATAAGCTCGAATGCCTAAAAAAAGTATGTGTATTTTCATAATGATATGATTAATATATCACATAATTATACTAATAACTTATAATTTTTATCGTAACCTTCTAAGTCTAACCACAGCTCGAAGGATCAGTCACAACCTTCTGTCTCGCATAAAGGCAAGGATGTTTTATCTGAGTCCCAATCCCAATGGCAGTCACAATCTTACGGCACAATGCTCCCTACAATGCTGAAACTCGTGTATGGTTATGCTCTACGCCTGGAACAAAAAGAGATTATACAACTTCCTATTCCAGCGAACTTGTTCGGGTAAAACCAGTTTTACGTTCTTGATCGAGATGATATCATCCACTATATGGAGATGAAAGAAATCTGCTATTATTCCATATTGACATACATAGTGTAAGTAAAACAATTTATTTATGAATTATATATCTTTAATATTTCTTATAACTGACATTTAAAAATTTGACCTTCATGTCTTTATGGCGAACATACGATGATAATGTACTTAATAATTATCTCGTATGTGACCATGCTAGCTTCAAATCTTTCAAATGAGTAAATGAAGAAATTTGTTTGAATTTAGCAACTAGGATGAGCATGCTTGCTAACATGAATCAACAAATTTTTTTTCCTTACAACACTTGGTATGATTTATCAATTTTAGTTTTGTTAATATACCCTCTTTTTTTTTTCAAATTTACAAACTTGGTTGCTAAAACTTTTGTTTAATTATCGCAAGCGACATTAGATTTTCATCGTCATAATTCTTTCTGAAAGTACAGTGTATCTTCTCAATTCTCTAAATCAGAAGGCGATAGATAAAGATTTGCAAAAACTCGTAAACACGTAAGTTTCAATATTCAAAGTTATAAGTTTTTTATTAAGTTTTATAATCCTAATATGAAAAATCATAAACTTTGTTAGTTCCTATCGAATGTGGAGAATAAAACATTCGCTCGAGCGAAGTCAACTGATATGAAAAAATGTCTGAAGGTAAAAATCGAATCGTATTAACTTACATTTTTTTTATTAATTTTAGAACTTGTTGGACTAAATATCACAAGTATACTTATATAGTGCCCTCGTCAATTGGGATGAGTAGAGTGTGGATTTTATGTTCAGTTGTACATACGAGAGATTATCACCAACTCCAACACACACGTTAAGAGACTGGTTTGTTTTCTATCTATCTATATAATACAATACGTGATCGCAAATTAAATCTTTTATATTATATTAACGTTATATTTAAATTTACAATATTTGTAGTTCAAAAACAACACAAATAACTACACTCAAGAAGAAATTGACGTTGTAACAATGAAGTGGGCAACCTACCTAGGTAATGTAGTAATTTACCTATTATGGCATAATTATCAATACATATTGTAGTTATAACAATAGTTCATTTGGCTTATAATGGATCTGATAGTGTAATTATATTAATTTGATTATGAATATATTACAATAGTTTCTGATTGTGTAATTACTTTTATGTATATATTACAATAGTTTATGATATAGTGTAATTGCTTATAATGGATCTAGCTAATAGTGTATTGTTTGAATTGATTATGTATATATTTGAGTTCCTGATAGTGTAATTACTTGAAATTGTTTAAAGCAAATGTGAATAAATTAACAAGTTTTTGGAATTGTAATATTCTGTCGTTATGTTGCCGAAATTTAGAGTGAAAAATATTGGTTTTTAATTAGTTTACTCTATATTGAAATTAAAGTTAAAAAGTTAAAAGAAGGGTTTCTATGCTTATTTAAAAGTGGAAAATATTATTTTTTAATTACTTTACTATGACATGTTGAAATTAGAGTTTAAATTAGGAGGTTTTTATGCCTTTGCTTAGAAGTAATCACAATGAAAATTTAAGGTTTGAAAGGATTTGCCAATATGGCAAATCTCACAACCTTTTAATTTTTGTAAATTAATTTAGTTTTAGATGTCGGGTGTAAAAGATGTCAGCCATAAAATAATAATGGGAAGTTATTGAAAATATTTCATGACGGGCCAATACCATTTTGCAAATTTAAAATTTAATTATTTGTTTTCTAATGTCGGACACAAAGATGTCACACACAAAAGATGTCGGGCAAAAGATGTCGGACATATAAGATTTCGAGCAAAAGATGTCGGGCATATAAGATGCCGAGAAAAAATGTCGGACATATAAGATGGAGGGCAAAAGATGTCGGACATATAAGATGTCTGACAACAAAGATGTCAGTTATAGCACAAAAAATGTCGGGCAAAAAAGATGTCGCTCAACTAAAAATGTCGCGCACTAAAGATAGCGGCCCACCATCTATTGGGCCCGACATCTATTCACAAAGATGTCACCTGAATAGATGTCCGGCACCCGCCCGACATCATTTGTATTAGATGTCGATCAGTGCCCGACATCTATTCTCCGGTTTCTACTAGTGTTTCAATATATTCCTCTTATAATATTAATCCATATTTCACATTTCCATTGCCTAAATACTACATGCGAAACACCATTTCAAAAGAACATGCATCAACTACATAATGCAATCTTTAATGAAATGAAGACACTCACATCTTTAACACAAAGTCAAAGAACAATAGATCATGAGCAAGCAAAAAGTTAAATAGAGATGCATTTAAACATAAAAGGGAAAATCAGCATTAAGTCACTACCATTTAAACCAACTCAACACTCATAAGATGGTTAATACCATCACCTCCACTAAGCAACCCTATTTACTAAAAAAAGGGAAAAAATTTTAAGCTAGTAGGACGTTACAAAAAATCTAAAATTTTACATAGATATAGGAAGAAGTGTTAAAGGGTGGTGACATATTTTTCCTTTCTTTGAAACCAAAACTAGGTTCAAATAAGCAACTCTATTAATACGGATTGAAGCATTTAATTTAAAACATAATTAATAGCCCATAGTCAATAAACATAGGGTAAACTAAGAAAAATCACATTTCTTAGTAAAATCAAACATAAATGGTAGAATCAATTATAATGCCAAAACTCACATAGAGCATTTAAACATGTGACAACCTCAAGGCTTCTACTACCATTCATAATACCAACTCTCTCTCCCAAAGCTCTAGAATCAATTATAATCGACTTTACGATGAGTTACAAAATATTTTTACATGATTGATCCACCTAACAAGTATACCAATAGAATGATATTTATTTTCACAAAAAAAAAAAAAAAAATCCTTGTACACACATCATGACAAACACATAACATATAACTTCATCAATAGTAAACATATTAGAATGATTCAACGAAATGGAAAACACATAATTTGTTTCATGCAAAAGAAAGTGGCAACCTCCACTAAACTCTACTTTTGTATTGTACATATAGAAACAATATTAAAAAATATCAAGGTCAACACTTTTTAGAGTAGGAAAAAATTATTTTTTAGTCAACTAATTAATCTCTAGTTCACTAGCATGACCCAAACCTCTATGCCAACAAGTTGATTAAGATAAGTCAATTTCTTTACCTAGGCTATTTAAGTATACACCAAAAGAACTTTCTAGAGAGTATAACGTATTATTTAGAAAACCTTTCAATACTACCCTATTGTCTTTCATGATAACCATTTCACCATTCTTGATCCCAATGGTGAAGCCTAACCGATCAAGCGTACCTAGAGATATTATATTCCTTCTAATGCCGGATACATATCTTACCTCATTTTGAAGCATGATACTCGCATCATGAAGTCTAAGCTTAATTGTCCCTTCACCCTCTACCTTACAAATTTGGTCCTTACCTAAGTTAACTTTACTCCCTACACTAGTTCGGAAGTCTACAAGCCATTCCTTATTAAGTGTCATATCGAAAGAACATCCCGAATCTACCTATCCTCACAAGTGATACTAACTATGAGCACATCATTGTACTCCTCACAAATATTAACATCACTTGTTTCATTCTTTCCATTTCTCGACCTAAATTTGTTTGTAAGTCTCGGACAATTATTATTCAAATGGCCTTCTTTATGAAAATATTTGCATTTTACAATATTACTTACTTCCCTAGACTTGGACCTACAATGATTCTTACCCTTATATTTATTATTGTTGTAATGATCTGTATTCTCCGATCTCCCTCTAACATACAAAGATTCGAAAGTTGTCTTTTTATGATCTTTCAATTTTTGGTCCGTTACTTTTATGGCGGCAAGAACAACATCACAAGGTAAACTATCCCTACCAAATTTCATGGCCGATTTAACATCATTATAAGCATTGGGAAGAGCATTAACTAACACAATCGCATGATTTTCATCAGAAACGACCTCTCATATTCCATCGAGAACAACAATAACTAACACAAGCACGTGATTTTCATCAGGAAATATCTAGATTTCAGATAGATCTTACTTGACGGCGATGCACTTTGACATGTTATCACCAACTTGCTCCATAGCGAGGATGCCGTCTTCTCTCCTCGAACTTGCCGAATGATCGAATCCGAAAGGTGCAAAATAATTAGGCTATGCGCCACCTTGTCTATCTCTAAAAGTTGATCCTCGGCCAAGCTTGAAGGAACATCCTTCTTTTCCTAAATTGCAAAGTCCACTTTTTATTATCGGAGCATGGCGAGCATCTTTATTTTCCATAGCCCGAATGTCACGTTTCCCGTCGAAACGATCCACCTCAAATTTAGTAGTCATCCTCTAAAAAGCAAAAACAAGAACTTGTTAGCGATGTACTTTTACAAAAAAATTAGAAAACAATAAAAGAACTGAAATGAATAATAGTCAACAATTCTTTATTCATAATATGTGATAAAGAAGACAATTCATCACGAAGAATATCAATCACAATTTAATTCTTTAATTTCAAGAACTCTATATTTTAAAGAATTTATCACAAGAAACTCACTCTAAAATTCTTTAATCATACCATGTTCAATTCTAAGTTTTCTAAAACAACAAATACATGCTTCAAATGCATGGTGGAATAAAGAATTAGGCTCTTATACTATTTGTTAAGATTTTAGAGGACCTATTCTTAGCATACGAGGGTTCTTTAAACAATAATTAGCCTAATTTGAGGTTTTATACAATTTTTAGTTGGCTGGAAATTTGACAACACTATTCAACATTCATTATCAAAATGTAAACAATAATAGAGAGAGAAAATAACGCAAGAATTTTACATGGTTCTGCCGTAAGGCCTTCATCCACGCTGACTAAGTTTCTAGCTTAGGTGAGACAATATTATTAGAGGAATTCTTTCAACAACAATATTACAATCAATCAACAATGAGGGTTAATGAATTAAACTAATCTATAGTGAAACGATAGGTCAATTATATTGAAGGAAAAATGATTACACCATGCTATTTGAATTTCCTCCAAGAATCTCCACTCCAATGGCTAGATCCAAGGAAAAAATCACACAAGAACTTGCCTATGATTTAAACCTCAAATTACTTCTGAAACAGTGTTCATGAAACCCCAAACTTAATGCTGCAATTTTGGCCCCAAACCAACCTTAAACGAGTATCAATCAAAGAGTCAGCGAACAAGACTCCAGCGAACTTCTCCTACGGTGGTGCGTCGACAACCTACTTCACGTGGTGAAAAATGATGGCTAGATGTCTTACTGACGAGGTTTGAACGATAACTACAACCTTCGATAAGGCTCCATGCAGGGGTGTTCACCGGCTGCTTTGGCTTTTACTTTTTGGGTGCAATGGAAAAAGGAACGAAAACCCCCAAATTTTGGGGTTTTCTCTCTCACTTTGGGAATTGACTATAATACTCTCCAATAAATTATTCACTATATTTTTTAATTTACAATTTGTAAAATCACCAAAAGCTTAATTTAATAAATGAACTAATGCCATGTTTATCAGTTTCAAACAAGGGTTTACATGGATTTAATAACCTTGGATATACCTAATTAAATCGGATGTACCTAATTAAATCTCTAATTAGTTATAAAACTAATTGCAACTAATCTCTTAATTAGTTAATGATTCTTTTTATTAATCTTGACTTAAAATGTATTTGATTATCATAATCATATTTTAATCCAATTAACATTTAATTAAGCTGTTATATTCAAAGTTTAAGCTAAAAGAATTATAACATAAATGAAAAGTAATAATAGGAATCAATCAATAGAACAATAATAGAAACAAGGAATTCATTACATTAAAATCAAGTGTTAAATATGTTTAAGCAAATTCTTAACTAGAAACATGCTAATAGAACAAATATTAAATTAAATGGACAAGATGAAGCAGAAACGGAAAAGACAGAAAGGGATAGACTCCTTGCTATTGCAATCGCTCTAGCAATATTGGGACTATTATGATGACTATTGGTTGAATTAAAATGTTTCGGGTTAAGATAACTACTTACTATAGTTTCCACTTTCGTAATACCTTTCGCTTTCTAGAATTCATCTCTCTCTCTCTCTCTTTTGATTCTTTGGATTCTCAATTTCAGACAATGAACTGCACTTTCTTGGCATCAATCTCTTCTCGTTTGTTGGCTAACAACTTTCTTTTATAACATGAATCCACTTACACATGTTCCCTTGAATAGTACCCACCGTTATTTACACAAAAAATGTATATTTCATAATATATCTAATATACTATTTTTTCAATAAATAAATGTCTAATTAATATACCTAATGTATTAATTAACCATTTCATTAATAATTAATCAATAATTATTAATACAATTAATTTGTCAAACATATTAATTATTTATCTTTCAATAAATAATTACTGCATAGTTATTTACATAATTAATTTGCCTAATATATTAATTATTTAACTGTAATATTTATCTAATAAGTATTACATTAACATATACAATATATTAATAACTAAGTTTAACAACTTAAACTTAGCTCTAAATATGTTCAGCATAATTAATCCGTACGTTTGAACACTTCAAAGTCACTTTATAACTTAACAAAGTTCTAGCAACCATGATCAAGTTATGTAAGATCGATCATAATAGTTCATATCCGACCTCATACAAAAACTTCTTTTTTTATAGGCATCACCATTAGCATGTCTCTACATGAACAACCAAGATTAGGTTGTATGCACTTTTTGCAAAGCAGGTCGTAACAACAGTCTCACCAGGCATTAGACGCCCTACCATAGTCCATATACTGTAGACGTTTGAAGTTATTAATTTGGAACTAGATCCACTTGTATGTCCCACATACTTGTCCAAGTTTTTATCCAAATTATAACTACGAGTGTAACTTTGTTAATCCAATTCACTCAATAAGATTGAATGAAATTTGTAAACTAAATGAGCAATGAATGAAAACAATAATCTTTATTAATAACTTAAATAATTATTAAATGATTTGCATTAAATGTTGTTCTTTAATTACAAACTACCAAGTCTTTAGGGCACAGTCCTTAACACTTAAGTGTGATCAGGTGGGTGTGATCTTGGAGCAACTTTATAGCTGGCTAGAGCAATTGTTGAAACGTGTGCGGTTGCGAAAACACATAAGGTTGTGATAAGTGTCACCTGAATGACAACAACAAAGGTAAGTGAGCAGCAGTGCAAGAGGGCTTGAAATCTATTTGTGAAATGTTGTTTATATTATTGGTAAAAGAATTTTCTATAAAAACTTTTGTCTCAAATATCAACTTTCTAAAATTACAGATTTGGTCCAAACTTCCTTA
>JBBMEG010000145.1:0-10117 GCA_037832605.1 Cyclanthera cordifolia
GAGATAGATTATTGAATTATATTATATGGCCAATTTTTTTAAATTTCTTTGGCTTTATTATCCTCTCATTTTTCTTGTTGTTTCTTTTATTTTTATGTCTGTTTGAGTTGGTGTCGTATTTTTGTGGAGGACTCTTCTTTATGCCTTTTATATGATGGTTTGCTGCTGCATTTTAGGGTTTTTTTTTTTTTTTTTTTTTTTTTTACTAGAGTGGTTGTTGGCTTTATTGTTTTGTGGTTTAGGGTTTCTTTACATTGACTGGGGTTTGTTGCTGCATTCTCAAGTAGAAATTTTTATTCAATGTTTGAAATTTATTAGGCAATTGGATGGTTCGTGGTGGGAGAAGAGTTTCAACCTATTTGGTCTTATGTTACGTTTCTCTCTTTTTCTTCAGTGGGATCCTACTCCCAAGACTATCGAAAAAATCTCGAGTTAAAGGTGTTGATAAGTTTATCCCTTTTTGGTTAAGATTGTGACACTATTTTAGTGATCTTTCTAGTAGGTTTGAAAGTGGATGCAACTCAGTTTAAGCAAATGGTGGGAAGCTTAATGTACCTCACAGCTACACGACCCGAGATCTTATTCTCATTAGTCGTTTTATGGCCTGTCCTACTCAGCTTCATCTTGTTGTAGTCAAAAGAGTACTAAAGTACTTGAAAGGTACTGTTAATTATGGAGTAATCTACAAAAGAGGTGGTGCCAATGACTTAGTCGGATTTACGGATAGCGATTATGCTGGTGACATGTCTGATAGCAAGAGCACTTACGGCTATGTATTTCAGGTGAGTGGAAGAGTTGTAGCATGGTCTTCTCGCAAGCAGCCTATTGTTACCTTATCAACCACAGAGGCAGAATTTGTAACACCCGGTACCTGCGTTTGCCAGGCCATTTAGATGAAAAGGATTCTGAAAGAAATTGGTCATTCTCAGGAAGAAGATACAATTTTAATGTGTGACAATGCCTCGCCCATTAAACTGTCTAAGAACCGTGTTTTGCATGGGCAATCCAAGCATATAAGAGTGAGATTTCATTTTCTTAGAGATCTTGTTAAGGAAGGCATGGTTAATTTACATTTTTGTGGCACCAAAGATCAACTTGGATACCTGATGACAAAACCTCTCAAGCTAGAAGCTTTCCAAAAGCTACGTCAAGAACTGAGCAGGTGCAAAGATTCATTTTTTAACTGATTCTTGAGCAGAAGAATAAGTTCAAGGGAGAGATTGTTAGTTTTTTGGTTTAGTCAATAAAAGACCTATTCTATAGATAGTTAGAGATATTTTTTGTTGTTAGAGATATATTTTGCTGGTTTTTCTTTTACTATTATTTCAAGCAGATATTTAGGATTTCATGTTGATGTAATGCCTATTTAAAGGTCAATGTAAAGCTCAAATATATCATCACTTGAAAATCCAATTGTTTCGCTTATTTGTTTCCTACAGTTTTCTCTACAAAAAACTGATATCATAACGTACTCAAAAAACAAACATAACCTAAATGATATTATAACATACTCAACATCTTTAGAAGGTGTTTGGATGTGGAAATGTACATTACTTTTAGCGAATATAAATGGGAGTTAGTTTGAGTGATTCGAAATTTAAATTTTAATAATAAATCGTTTTGATGTGATTATTGGTAGAGAGATTGCAATTAATAGTTCGTTTGAATGATAATTTCTATAGAGACATTGCTGACGATAGCTCGTTTGATGTGGTTATAAATGAGTGATTATTTTGAGGTTACAAATGAGTCATCTGAAATGAATGATTACAAATTATGTCAAAAAAAAAATGAATGATTACAAATGAATGGTTAGAAATGGATGATTATTTTGATTATTACAATAACTCGTTTGGATCTCAAATAATTGAGAGCTAAATACCGATTTGATAATTGAATATGTTATGTGATGTTGAATTGGATTACTTCCAAATAATGAATCCAAGCAGTACCAACTCTTTCTATAAAAAAAAAAATCATATTTAATAACTCGTTAATACCGGTAAGCAAACACTTCTTTAGCTGAGGTAATTTGGTATCTCTGGTGTGTGTTTCCCTTTCCCTTCTTAATGCACATGAAGGTATTCGCGCTGCATTAAAAGGCTTGCGTAAGATGGTCCATGGGCCGACTTGTAGCCCAAATGTGGCTTCCAAATTCCACCGACACGTCGGTGTAATCTCTCCCTCTCCCAATTAGATTTTTGGGTTTTTTTTTTTTTTCTTTTTCCAAAAGTGATATTGTGTGGATTTGTTTTTTTTTAATTCAATTTGAAAGATTTGAATTTGTAATTTTTCTTTTTTTTTTTTTAACCAAGAATTTGTAACCTCTCTTGCAATAGACTTTTCTCATGTGGGCATCACATGGAAACTTTTTAGGAAAAAAAAAAAAAAAAAAAAAAAAAAAAAAAAAAAAATCTAGGAAAGTTAAAGTGATGATGATTCGACCACATTTATGCCAACGCTGAAACATAGTAGTCGTTAGAAATCTATTAAGTTTGGGACCATTATCAGGGTCCAATTATCTCTCTTTTATCTTCTACCTTTATTATTTATTAATTTCTTTGTCCAACACTCTTTTAATAAAGATTCCCTCTCTCAAATAACTTCTTTTATTAAAGTAAAATCTAGAATTAGGAATGGTTGACAGTCGAATTTCTAGATATTAGATAGTATAAGATTTCATCTCAAAATAAGTCGGCGATGAAGAAAAAATGAAGTAAGGAAGTGGTGTTTGGGAAGAGTACCATTATCCTCTTACGAACAATGACGAAAATAAAACTTATCCTATTCCCCTCACTTTCATTTTTACTAAACAAATTCATCAAATTTTATATCAAATGTATCACTCGATCATTGTTAACACAAATCCTCAAACGAATAATTGATTATTTAATTACAACTGACATCAATCTTCAAATGAGTATTCAACTACCATTAACTTATCCACTTGTCTCTACTCACTATTTTCTACCAAAAACAAACACATCTTAGATAGAAATAGAAAATTTGTAAAATCAAAAGATTATGTTTTAATCCATATAAATTTGTTTTAACACTGAAATTTAAAAAAAACAAATGTTATGTCAACTTAAAGGCTTTAATTAAAGGACGAAACAAACCAAATTAGAGGCAATTAAAGGGAATGAGACCTAATTCATTATAATTAATACAAATATTATGTCAACTACTTCCTTTCCATTTAAAGCTTGAATTTGGATTCTTCTCTTTTCCTCTTACCTACTATGTTTCTCAATTTAAACAAGAATTCAAATACTTATGTGGGTGAAATGGACAATCAATGACAATTCATGAATTAGTTATAACTTAGAGACTTCAATGTTGAATCTCAACTACGATTAAAACCTAATTTTATGACTTGTTAGATTGTGCCGCAAATGCACTTATTAACCTCATCATTTCTTTCATGTTTGTATTAGTAAACAATCAAATTAAAACTCCAACCCAAATTTATTAATTACTTCAATTCTTAATTAAATTTTAAGAAAATTACATTCAAATTCAACTCACTCAACCGTGAACTAAACACGTCTTCAAAGAACATGCATTTCTTTCTAGCTTAATCTTTTATTTTTATTATTATTATTATTATTATTATTATTATTATTATTATTATTATATATAAATGAAACAATGAACATTGCTTCACAATCACAACGTGAGGCCACTGACTATAAAAGAATTATGGTTTCTTCCGCCTACTAATCATAACCATACTTCTCTTATTATCTATCAAAAAAATTAAAAAAAAAATTATTACACAAAGAGTTGGGGGCGTTACCAAAAAAATTGGTGGCGTATTGATTTTATTGTTTGATGGTATTCTATTCATGTAGTGATTTTTATTTAGGGTTTGTGGTCGTGTTCTCAATTTGTAATAAAATAAAAAACAAAAAGAAAATCAAGTTCTTTATTTATAACTCTCCTCTATTTTGAAAATGATGTATTTTATTCTTACAAATTGGTATATACTATATTGAAATATATATACTTTTGCTATACTTGGTCTCTCCAAAAAAAATTTATAATTTATTCTATAAACGAAGATTTCATTATTATGATCCCTACAAATTAAAAAACATATATAATTTATTTTATAAACAAGGATTTCATTATTATGATCCCTGCAAATTTTTTGCATTCATATACATCCGGATAATAATAGAGAAGAAGGTGTTTGTATATAGGACAGTAAAATAATTACAAATTAGTGATTATTTTAAGTGATTATAAATTTAAATTTTAGTAATTTTTTATTTGTAGATGAGTTGCAATTAATAACTCTTTTAAATGATTTTTGTGGACAAATTCTAGATAATAATTAATTTGGATGTATTTAAAAATGAACCGATTATTTTAAATGATTATTTAAAATAATTAATGATTAGAAATCAAAACATTAATAGATGTAAGAAATAATTTATAATAATATCTCTCCAGTAACCCGCAACAAATCCTTTGAATAAAAACTATCACCTTTGTTAATGGCTGATATTATGATTGGATGCCAGCTCAATTTCACAAATTCTTTTATTAAGTTCCTCCGCGTCATAGTTACAAAACTCCATTTTCCAATCCAACTCATCCACGTTTCATAACCGTGTTACCACTTTCAAATAAGATAATTGGTAAATTATAATTAAATTTAGTTCCCATGCGTTCGTCAAAATTGGAATTTAATTTTTATGCTTTGAAAACCTAGATTTTAGTCATTATAGTTTGAAAAAATATAAAATTTAGTTTCTACAGTTTGAAGGAATAGAATTTAGTCCATATAGTTTGATAAAACCTAAAAAATAGTCAATATTATTCGTAAATCGTAGACGAATTACGTATGTAAATGTAATGTATGAATTATGTATCTTTTCAATTAATTACTTATCTCACAGTCTCATCATTAAACATAAAAATAACTAACTTTTACGTATTTTATTCACCAACAATTACGAACGACATATTATTTTTTAGATTTTATCAAATTTTAGGAACTAAATTCTAATTTTTTAAATTATATAGATTAAATTGTAGATTTTTTTCAAATCATAAGGAGTAAAGTATAGATTTTGAAAAGGAATGAATTTATAATTTACCACAGTTAGTTACGAATTAGTTGAGTTTTTGATAGTTTATAAATACCATGCAACCAAGTATCACCGCCTCTACTATATTTACTTTTCACACGTCCAAGTGGCACTACAACAAAATGAAATGAATACGACTATATTTTCTATATAACCAATTTCATAAACTTCGAACACGAATCTTTGAAACATTGTTCTTTTAAGGGAGATTCAAAATTCTCAAATTTGATATATAGAAGAGCAATCCTTGTATATATGTCAACAACTAAATAATTACCGTCAAATATGGACATAGTATTATGTACCCATAATTAACAAGTGGTGAGTTCGTAAACAGAAGGGCCTTCAACAGTATTAATATACGTTCAAAATTTATGAAGTCATGAGTTCGAATCTCTCGTTTTTTATTGTTTTAAAAAGAAAAGAAGTGGGGAATTTGATATTCTCCATTTTGATTATTGTTGAATTACAAAAACAATTCAAAAGAATATCATTTTGATTCATGAACTTTCCTATTTATTCTACTTTCTTCCCTCAATTTTATATTAATTAGTGAATTTTGAGTTTTGCTCCATTTTGAACTTTCAAAAGTTCAATTTTAATTTTAACAGTTTCAATAAAACTTAAAATCGGTTGCTATAGTAAATTTAAAGTCGATACAATCGAATTTGGTTAAATAATATTAACCATTGTAATACAAACTGCCATAAAATGTAAATATATTTTTAAAATTTATTGAGAAATATGATATTTTCTAAAGAATAATAAACATATTTTTTTTTAAGTATTAAATTATTTTTCTGTGGAACAAATTTCAAAATTTAAGAATTAAAATTGAACTTTTAAAGTCTCAAAGAGGGCAAGTTGGTTGATGGCTTGAACGTTGAAAGTATGCTTTCTTCAAGTTTCAGGTTTGAAACTCACCATCCATGCTTTCAATGTTTTCTAGTGTAGTGAAGGGAAATAATATTTTATCGAAATAAATAAATAATGAATAGTAGAAAATTTATGTCACCGAATGTATTACGAAAGTATTTATCTTGTTTAAATTAGGAAATACACCCCGAAAATCCAACCCTTTTTTCTCCATAAATAGTCCTTTAATTTGCGTTTTGAATTGTTTAATGGAATAAAAAATGTATGTGAAATTGAAATTTTCTATTTTCATAAAGTGTTTTTTTAAATAAAAAAGTAATAAAATTAAATAATGGAATGGTGACGGCAAAGCAGTTGTGGGAACGTGGAGTCCCATGTTGTATGCACCGACGGCGTTTACCACAAACTTTTCGTCCGACGATTTGACACCGGCTGTAGCCGGTACCCAAACCGCCATTTTTTTACGTTGCCTCCTATAGCCGGTAAGCTCGTCGGTGGTATGTTGAATTACTTGTCGGTTACCGACACTTCGATTTGTTTTCTTTTTCCACCTGTCTGTCTCCGTTTTAATATTCATGTGCTTGTTTTTTGCTTTTTTTTTTCCTAATTTATTACAGAGTTAATTTATGGGGAAAAGTTTGTAAATTTTAGAAAAATATTAATTGGGATCTTATGAAAACAAATCAATGCATAATGTTGATGAAACACGTATTTAATCCATTTTTATCTGTAATATTTATTATTTATTTGCATGAAATTTCATTTTTAGATTATATATGTTGGGATTTTTGGCAGAAAAATATTGAATCATACTGAAAAAGGGTAGGGTAGAGGTGTGTTATAAGTACTTTTAATTCAAAACATCTAAGTAAAAAATACTCTTAGAGCGTGTTTGTTTGTAAAATCGTGGAGTGTTTATTTTAAGTGTTTAGAAATGAGGAGTTATTTTGAGTGATTAGAAAGAAGAAATTGTAATAATAATTCGTTTGAATTCGATTTTTAAAGAGTGATTGTAAAAACTTGTTTAAAATAGCTATGTGTTTATATTCTGACTTGTAGTTTAAATTTCTTTAATAATCTATCGCAAGAAAACGAGATAAATTGTATAGTGTAAGTTATGAAGATGGTATAATATAATAGACAATTTTTTTGATTGGTTGTTTTCTTCTTCTATTTTGAGTCTTTATGGTAAATTCTTGTTTTTTTCTTGTTCTCTCTTATTTCTTTTTATTCCAATGATCCGGGAGATTTTTCATGAACAATAAAATTAAAAGAAATTTTATGATTGGTAAAATAAAAAATATCAAATATACCAAAAAAAAATTATTCACATATAATTTTTTTTTTTTGAAAACTAACATTCCACCTGACAATATTAAAATCGGTGGACGAAGATAAAAATTGAAATATTTTTTTACCTATAAAATATTTTAGGAAAATCTAATTAAATTGAGACGTTAAAATTTGTTACATACAACAAATTAATGTATATGTATATACATACATATACGCACATTTACATTCATTTGTTTTTTCTTACGTTTAACCATATTTGTTGGTTTTTGGCAAAATATTAGAAGCGGATTATCCCACATCGCAAAAAGCAAGAAGTGGTGCGCTTCCAGCACTATAAAAGGAGCATGTGGCTTTGGTTTCAAAGCATCCCAAGTCAGAAGCACTTTAAGTTTTGTGTACTGACTCTAGTTAAATTCCTTTTGTATTCTCTTGTGGAGAGTGGGGCAAAGGGTGTGAATAGTATAAGATTTGAAGGGAGTGTTTATGTACTTAATTTTTCACATAGTGGAAGTTCTTTCTGTCCGTGGTTTTTTTTACGGTTGAGGAGTTTTTCCACGTAAATTCTTGTGTTTTCTTTTATTGTTTTTCCTTTTAATTTCTCAATTATTTTCTGCGTATTCTTGCGGTAATTAGGGAAGGGTTTTTCCCAACAAGAGAGATCAGTCCATTCACATTTTAAGCAATATTTTGGTTAGAAAAACAATTGAACCTAAGACCAATTAATTATAAAAATATATTCATATATACTATTAATTATCATGACATATCTAGTAGTCAAGTAGTATCTTGAGGTAATATACATATTAACCATTATTATTATTATTGTATTAATTAATATTATTATTGTATTAAATTTATGTCTATCAATTGAAATCTCCAACATTATTGGGCGAAGTTAGACTATATTTCGTAACTTGGCACAATCATCCAAAAATATGTGTCGGTGATTATGACTTGGGTGCCTCATTTGAGGTCTAAAACTAGTCTCTGTATTAATACTTTTACTATTATTTTATGCTAATAATGATCGACTAATGTAATTTAAGTATACATATTATGCTAAGGAAATTAAAATGTCAAATATGTCACTTTTTTTCTAATTTAATTCAGATTTTTATCATAATTTTTTTTTTTTTTTTTTTTGGAATATACCAGATTTTTTTCTTAATTTTTTTTTTGACACGCTACAAGTTAAAATCTTCATCTTTATTTTTAAAAATTTTAAATTTTACGTATATATTTTTTTTAAAGGGTGATTGACATATTTATTTCATTGTTTAGTAATAATTCAATTTAATACTCACGTTACACGTGTCATTCTGAAAATTGGTATGTTACTTTTATTTATTTGAAAGCAGTTGTGTTTTCTAGATAGAATTTGTGGTATTCTCTTCAATTTGTACTAAAAAAAAATTATTGAACAAAATAAAAATTGTTAAACATAGTGTTATAACACACAAAATAGGTATGGACATTAATATCTAGCCGTAATGGAAATTCGTTAGAAAGATTTATTCAAAATATCTAAAATTGTAATGTACTTACATTAATTCTTAAATGGTTGTACGGATACAAACCATATAAACAAATTTAGGCCGTCTGTGCATGGGCTCACCACTACACCGCATCAGACGGCGGTTAACGTTCACCTAAGTCAATTTTGTACACGTGGCAATCATTGATAAATTATATATTTGATAACTATGATTTGGAGAATGATAAATTTTGATAATATGTTATAAAAATATTAGAGTTTATTTCTTATAATTTTAAAAAATATAAAATTTAATCTCATATCGTCTGCGAATTAAATGTGTGTGTGTGTGTATATATATATATATATATATATATATATATATATATAAAAATTAAATGTGTGTGTGTATATATATATATATGTATGTAACTTTTGATATTTGAAATAATTCGTTTTTTTATTCAATCAATTACTAACTTAGACTCTTATCATTAATAGCATAAATAACTAACGTTTATGCATTCTATTCACTAACAATTACAAAAGACGTAACTATTTTTAAAACTTTATCAAACACTTGAGACTAAATTCTAATTTCTCAATTAAAATAAATTAAGTTGTAGATTTCTCCAAATCATAAGATTAAAGTCTAAAATTTTAAATTATATGAATTGAACTCTCACATTTTTTTCAAACAACTAAATTTATAATTTACTTTAAAAACTAAAATCTAAAAATAAAGAAATTCAATCGAAATGGTCGGTGGTGCAATGATTTCATTGTTTGATTTTAAAACAGTTCAAATTAAAAGTTGATGTGATGTGATGAAGATTATTTTTATATAAAAAATGAAGATAATTGATATAATTTTTATAATTAAATATTTTTATTTTCCTTATTTCATAAAATAACGTTTTAAGTTTAGAAAAACTATTTTCAAAATTTATTTATTATATATATATATATATATATATATATATTTAATTATTAATGATAATATAAAAAAAATTAAAAATTTATTAACCATAATGTAAAGACCCGCCCTGAACAAGGGCACTCCTATCTACTTAATATGCAATAATTAAGACATCCCTTAAAATATAGGACAAAACAATGGATGAAAATACTTCATTTAAAATCAGAATGCGATCGTTCGATAAAATATATCAAAGAAGGAAAGCAAAAAAAACAACAACGGGCACCCAGTTTTAAAGGTTTAAACCAAATTATCACAGTATGCAACTAAATCCAGTTCCACAAGTAATGAACCTAATATGGAAAAGAAACAGAAAATAAAGACAAAACCCGACGCAACATGAGTCCATGGTCCCGGCAGCCACTCCGATCAGCCATCCTGGTAAAGTCCGTG
>JBBMEG010000146.1:0-10114 GCA_037832605.1 Cyclanthera cordifolia
GCTTTGGTCCTTTAGTCCTTTGTTCGGGTCCCGGTCTCTTCCGAGACTTCCGGGCCATATTTTACGTCATAACAAAAATATTCTAAAATTATTTATTAATCTTGAATATATAGGTATAAGATCTAGAATCTTCGTTGATTATCTAAGATAAAAACGAATAATCTTAAATTCTCCAATATTCTTATTTAACAAACTGTCCCAAGTAAATATAAACTTAGTCGTAAGAAATTTAATTTTCGGGTTTAAATGTTCGGCTCACATTATTGTAATTAAAAAAAAGAAAAACATTAGTGTATAAATTTAGTATGGATTATTAAACGAAGTCAATATATATAGTAGGAACAACGCGGTTGTCATCAATTTGAATAGGACCCTCCACTTCAAAAATAACATCCCATAAAACACTTGGAGAAAGACGAGGCTTAATTTCAGGAAATAAAAAACAAAATTGGAAATTAATTAATTAATTAATTAATCCAATTACCTAAGACATTAATTAATAGATTTAATTTAAAGTGGTCACTAATTTGTGTATTATCTCTATACAAATTTAGTATATACTATCAAATATTGTAGTCAAATATTAAATATTGAAGTAACAAGATATAAGTAATTAACAATTTCATAAAAGTATAAATAGAAATATTGTTTATTTTTAAGCATAAAATATCATCAATCTGTTTTACATTTTATATAAAATATCATGAATTGAAGACTACAAATTATTGTCACACATAGACTTCGAACCTAGGATCGAGAGGGAGCACACCTCTCAAGCCAATTATTTAACCAACTGCGTCACTCACTTGTAGACAATATTCGAAGGTAGTTGTATTCAACGAGAAAATATAATTAGACGCATAATTAAAAAATAATAATAATAAAATCCCCTTCTCACATGCATCCAAATATTGGAATAATTTATCATTTGTAACACTCATAATAAAATCATAATATCAAATTCTTTTTTGAAACACTATTGATCGATTTACATGATTTTGGGATCCATCCATCTCTTGTTTGGTCTACTCTTTTGAATTTTTGATGATATATAAAATTATATAAATAACTATTAAAGACGGCTTAATAACATGATGATCAATCATCATCACCCCATAGAAATCAAAAATGAGAAAATTCATAATAATGCTAAAAAAGTAATTAAATTGATCTTTTTTAATATATCCAATATATACATGTATTGACATAGTAGTTAGGAAAGCGTTAAGAGAATCAAATAATTCAAATTCAATTTATGGTGAACACTCGTCAAAGAATTAATTTTTTATAAAATTTTTCGACACTCAAAATCGAGATGACGTAAGCTAATTATTTTGACAATTACACATAATAATAATAATAATAAATTCTCCCCTAAATATTATGGAATATGTATGTTGTGTTGGTGCCAAATTTGAAAGATAAAAACATCATCAAATGGGTCAAACAATTGGTGTTATTTTGTGGATCATGGTGTCATTTTGTGAAACAAAAGAAATGCTAGGGACCTAGGAAGAAAATTGGAGGAGAAAGAATGTTTATATATTATAAAAATAAAAAATATGAAAAAAATAAAATAATGGTTTGAGATTTTAGTACACACCAACATGGAAGGCAATCATAGTTGGTGTCTCTCCAAAGAGGCTTGTGTTTCACACCTCACAATATAAAAGAAAGTTGGAAGTAGAGAGAGTGAAGTTGAAGGTTTAGCTTAGAATATATTGGGAAAATTTTCAAAATATGGAAAATAAATAAATAAATATATATTTACTCACAAATTGGTTAAGTTGCAAGTTTAGTTGGTATATATAGTGAGCATTCACTTTTAAAACTGATCGATAACACACATAAAACTTTGCTAACATATTAGATAATGTGAGCATGACTTCAAAATCGAAAGGGTTGGTGGCTTAGTGGTTTCATTGTTTGGTGTTAATTCAGTTCAATACAAATGTCACTGTTCGATCCTGTAAACATAAAGATATGAAACATTTTAAGGGAAACATAATTTTACAAGATTAGTAATATACTTAATTAAACTCGTGTATAAGAACATACTTAACCTATTAAATAAAGATTTAAAATTTTATGAACTAATTTTATAACTAATTAGGCAAGAATGTTTGGAGAGTTATCAATGTCAAAAGAAGAGCTAATTAAGATCCTTCAAATAGGTCCCCCATGGATATGGATCTCACCTTTTGCTCCTTACGCAAACTTTATTTCTTCATTTTTATTTAATTTTTTCAATAGAAAATTCTTAGAGATAGATAAGTTTTACTTAGATAATTTTAATTATAATACTTATTTTCCACTATTTTATTTGTAACATATTTTTTAGCATTTTTTCGTATTCTAGAATTATTTTTTCTTCCTCCTATTTATTTTCAATGGGTTAAACTAATTATTTTCAATCAGTTGAATTGATCGTAGACAATGAGTTACTTGGTTTTCTTTTAACTTTTTGTTGAATTAAAAAGTTAAATCGAAAGGTTATATTAAATTTAATTATTTCAATGGATAACTATAAATAGATTTTTCTTTCACATTTTAATTTTAATTTCTCTCGAAATATCTCCTTTCTTGATTTAAATTAGAATTTAAGAGCCAGAGTGTTTTTTATTTGGTAGAACCCATTTGGGTGGGGTCGGAAGGTTTAATGATTCGGTCCGCCGCATGATTGGATTCGTAGCCGACCACCACCGCCGTCCTACGTGGACACACCCAATCAACATCACCGGCTGCACTGCTCTACACGGCTGAGGTGGGCGGCGGTTCGACTATTTCACGCCATTTTAAATACTCCTTCCGCCGCCGGCCCTTTGAACCGATTATCGATCCGGTTAATGCTCCGATCACCATTCAAATTTCCCATCTTCTTTCTATTCTATAAAAGCGTCAAGTTTTTTCCTCTTTTCGTATAAAAAATTATATATATAATTTTGCAGGAACAAATTTCGAATATATATATATATATATTCTGGCTAGAGGGGATGTTTGTTTTGAGTGTTTATGAAGATTTTATAAACGAGCTTCTATAATCACTCTTTAAAAATCTTATACAAACGAACTATTATTACAATTTTTTATTATAATGACTCAAAATAACTTCTTATTTCTAAACACGGAAAATAAACACTCTACAATTTTACAAACAAATACCCCTCTATCTTCAGCATGAAAATTGGAAAGCACTAATATAATATAGTTGCATAAAACTAAGCTTTTCTAAGGACAAATGGGTAAATTAGGTTAATTTTTGAAATTTTATCAATAAAAATAGCCTTTTTAAATTAATTATAAAATTTAATAATCATTTTCTAGACTTTATGCTTATAGGTGCCTGTAGTAAAAAAAGTCGCTTATATAACATTCACGATTTAACAAAAAGAAAAAGTAAATTTAATTTCATTTAAATTGTTTGTGACAAACTTCATGCCCTTATTTGTTAATAAATTGCAAAAATACTGTAAATTACTAATTTTTCCGAATTAGAATTACAATTATAAATGGACTTTAGAACTTCCTAATAGCAAACTGTATAAATGAACTAATTATTCAACAATCAAACTAATCATCACCTTAATCCATCAATAATTGTATGTTCGAGTGTTTGAATCTCCTAAATTCAAAAATAAAGACCTAATTAACCTCTAATTTCATGTCAATAATTCAGAATTTGGGCTTAGTTAAGTTATACTTTTACTTATTTCTTAATTTTCTTTAAGTCATAATTCAAGTTAATTAAAATTATATTTTTTGTATTTAATAATAATTGTCGAATTCAAATTTATGACACTTTAATCATGATGTATTTAATGTTAGTTGAACTATTTGTTTTAGTTGAATTATTGTTAGAGAAATTGAAGGATATTTTCCGAAATAAAAATTAAAAAAAAAAAAAAAAAAAAAAAAAATTGAACAACCTTCCTCCAAAAGGATCCTCATTAAAGATTTAAAGGGCATGGGTAGATTTTTTTTTTCTTTCCGTGTTTAAGATAAAGTCTGAAATTAAAGTTTAAAATTGATTAATATATTTGTTTTGGTTTTAAGTGTTTAAAAATTATATTGGATGAACCATTTTCATAAAATAATTATAATTTAGATATATTTTAAAATATTTGTATATATAGTCATTAATATGATTTAATATTATACTATAAAGATTGTATTATAAAAAAAAAAGTAGGAAATAATATTTAAGATAATTTTTTTTTTTAATAATCATATTTCAAATTATCCCATTGGTAAATATAAAATAAGATATAAAAAAATGGAATCCTCCATTTAAAATTATGTGGGTAGAAAGAAGAAAGGAAAACTTAATTACAACTCTAACCCCAGTACGGGCGTGTTTTGGGGCCAAGTTAGCGTGGGTTATACTAATTTACCTTAATCCAACGTGTAGTCTAATGCACTTTTTTTTTTTTTTTCATTTCTCTTTTTCAATCAACTATACATATTATATTAATTATCTTCAATTTTTTTATATAAAAAATTATTTTCATCACATCACATTAACTTTATCTTCTCCAATTCTACATTTCAAATGCATGTTTATTAACACTTCTCTTCTCTTTCCGGCGTAGCCAAACACGCCTTTAGAAACAAAATTACCGGTTACATTAAAAAAAAGAGTAAATATAATATTAATATTAATAAGCTTAAAATATCATTTTAGTCCCAGCTTGACTTTCACTTTTTTTCCTTTTGATCCCTAAATTTTTAAAAGATCAATTTTAGTCTCTAGACTTTCTAGTTTGTTCCATTTTGGTCCCCTCAACTTTCAAATTTGTTCCATTTTGATCCCTAAACTTTCAAAAGTTCAATTTTAATTCATATACTTCAACAAAAAAGGATTAAATTTGGTCTTATTATATTTTTTTTTTTTTGTTAATTTTTCTTAAAAAATATATCATCTTTCCATATAAACTTTAGAAATAGATTTACATATTTTCTTTATTTGTATTAAAATTATTTATATTATTGAACCAATTTTATTTAATATTATTTTTAAATTTATCTTAAGAACCAATTTTAAACTTTTATTAAAGTCTATGAACTAAAATTAAAATTTTACAAGTTAAGGGACCAAAATAGAAAATACTTGGAAGTCTTGACATTAATTAAAATTGAACATTTAAAAGTTTATAGTCAAAATAAAACAAAGCTAAAAGTCTAAAGATCAAAATGATATTTTAACCTATTAATAAATATTGTCATATATTTTCTTATAATACTAATATTAAAAAGTTTTAATACAATATTTAAATGCATTAATGACTTAAATACAAGTAAAGATACATGAATACAAATATTTTAAAATTTACGGACATTTATAATTATTTTGTAAAAATAGTTTATTGATTATAATTTTGATTTTTATTTGTTTGACAAGAGATGAAATTGATTGGAAAGACGGTTGTCACTTTAAAAAGCATAGTTGTTTATTAACAAATTGAAGGAAAAATGATGAATTTATGGTGGAGAAAAGGTCAATTCTTTGGCGGAAAGGCTTAGGAAAAATTAAGTATTTATATAAAAGTGTGACACTTTTTTATTAGACCATCGTCATGCCGACCTTCATAAATCCTTGTCCTGATAGCGACTGATGTCGATAACTTACCATTATATACATCATTTAATCAGATCATAATACGACATGTCGCACATTCTCCACTACCCCTTCCTTTCAAGGACCACTGCCTTTAATTACTCAATAGTAGGTTATGTTTGTTTAAATGTGAAAAATGAGTCCTAAATTTAACCACTTATCAAATTATCTATCAAACCACTATGTCAAATTTAACACCGAATATATCAGTTAACCATTACTAACACGTAAATATGTCTCTCCCATCCCTAGTGGGGTTGTGAATCCCGATTTGGCAGTGAATAGAGAGAGTGAGTGTGGATGAAAAATTCTTCGCAAGCTAAATGCCGATGAGGACGAAAAATGAATTCCTCATCCTCAATTCTTCGTTCCCCACCTTCTTTATATATTATATTATTTTATTTATTACATTTGTATACATAAAGTTTAAAAAAAAAAAAATATTTCTATGAATATTTTTCTTACATAATTAAGTATCTAATTGAACTAATAAACATTTATTTTTACTATTGAAAAAATTATCTAAATTATAGCAAATTGATTTACAATTGAGAAAATTTGTAAAAATTTGAGAATAACTAAAAAAAAAAAGAATAATTCTCGTGGAGAACCTAATACTCGTGCATTTCCTTCGGGTAATCCCTGTCCCGTTCCTAACAAAATTTAGAGTGAAATTGTGAAAATAGAGATTAAATTTGGTAGCAGTGATGAGAACGGTAAAACTTTCCCTGTTCTCGCGCCGTCTTGTGGATATCTCTATTAACACTATACAAACAAGTGATCAATTACTAAGCCACTACTAACATTAATCTGCAACACAAGTATTCAACTATCATTAACTCCACTCCTCCCCACTTTCACTTTTTTCTACAAAAAAAACAAACACATCATATATTTGAGGGAAAATTACTTGTAGATGTGATATATATGGATTTGTTGCATTAAAATTCAAATTGTGATTGAATAAATGATCATTAATACTGAAATTTGTAAATTAGATGATAGTCTAGACAAAGTTGAAAATCCAAACCATAATTTTTATAGCATTATTTTAATTAGTTTTTTATTAAGTGAGATTTTGAAATACTATAAAGAAATTAAATTAGTTCATCATTTATTTTTATTGAATCAACCCTTATTGCCCAATCAGTGACATGATGTATATTCTTGTATATCTTTGTGATAATGAGAGGTATTGAAACAAAATATAAAGAAAAAAATAAATGGTCCCATAGAAATATTATTAATTCATTTTTAATATAGTTGATTTTTATTGGATAGAAAATCATTACTAGATCTACATATAAATATGATTTAAATAAATAGATTTGAATTAAAAAAATGAGAAACTCTTGTATTTAGGTTTATGTATACGGGGATTATAAAGACGATTTGTTTGGGTCTTTCGTGAAACTATTAAAATGAGTTTTCATAATCATTCTTCAAACACCTTATATAAATGAATTACTTAATTAAATAATTCTTCATTTTTAACCATTCAAAATAATCACTCTATAATTATTCATCAAATTATCAATAAAGTTGTAATTTTTAATCCTTAAATCTCAATAATTCTATTTATAAAAAATAAAATTAAATATTATCTGGAGTAGAAGATGTGATAACTTAAAAAAAAAAAAAAAATATAATATAAATTAATATTGTTCAATTTTTTCTTATAATACAATATTAAAACGTGTTTATGATAGATACATACATATACATATACATACATATACATACACATACATATACATACATATACATACACATACATATACATACATATACATACAAATACATACATATACATACATATATATACACAGACATATATATATATACACATATATTGACACACGTAGTATAGAGTGCGGATATTCTAAAATTTATTTACCATTATAATTATTTTATGAGAATACTTAATCTAATAAAATTTAGTTGAAAAAAAAATCCAATACAAATTTTCTATTTATTTTTATTTTTATTGAAATATATTATTTAGTTTACTTTGTTTATGTGCTACGTAAAGTAAAAATGGGTACAACCAACTGCAAACTGACACGTTGCCCTCACTGCACTCCTCAACGTACTTGTTTTACCTTTTTCATTTTTCATTTTCTTTTTCACGAATGTTTCTTTCTTCTCGAAAATACTTGTCGAGAAATCATTTGCTGGTCGGAATACTACCACACCCATTTACCAAAATACCCCCGACGCGACTCCCTTGACCACTGCTTTGTACGTTATATATCCGTCACCGACATGGTGACAATATCTTTCTCCATCAAACTCAGAAAAGCCATGTCAGACATTAGTCACCATGAGTCAGCGCCCAGCGTGGATGGAACTACGTGGCACTCCTTCCACTCAGTATTCTGCCAGCTTGGTTAACGTAAGCTCAAATTTCTATTTTCTATTTTCTTTTTATTTGTTTTTGTAAGACATAGGTTAGAAGCCCGTTTAAATTTAATCAAAATCAAATAATTATTAAATGGGAAGTTGATTTTCATTTTTTTTTTCAAAGAAAAATCAAATGGCTACAAGTTCATTTTTAAGTAAAAAACTAAATTAAAAAATAATTTTAATTTTTTAAATTTTAAAAGAAAAAATCTTTAATCAGAAGTAATGCTAACAAGTAAAATTTTTAAAAACCAACAGAAAGATGGTGGCATAGTAATTTTATTGTTTGATATTATTTTAATAACTTCCTAGAGGCAGTAAAGTCTATGATTTAGAATTTATGGAATATTTGACTTCCAACACATGCTTTGCTTTGAAAATAAATAACTTTTTTTATATATGTATATGTTGATGTATAAATATTTATTTTATTGTGTATTGTTTATGTTAATACATTTACGGAAACATATTCAATTCGATTGTATGAAAGATGGTAGGTATATTTTTGCATATATGTCGATTGATGTTGATAAAAAGATAGTTAATCGATGTTTTATCGGTTAAGTTGGTCGTTTTTAATATAACTTTTTATGTAATATTAATATTTTAAAATATAATTTACTTTTTAGTAAAAAAATGATCATATAATTAAAAAAAAAATCGTATGGTAAAATTAATTTAAATTTAAAAGTGTTATAAAGTAATTCAATATTAAGGCGGTCATTTTTTAATCTAGATTTTTATGTATATTAATATTTTTAACTTTAACTTATTTTTTTAATTAAAAAAAGATCATATATAGTTATAGAATTTCTTTTTCATTACTGCAAAATTAATATAATTTGGAAAGTGTTTTATAAAATAATTGGATATGAACCTATTTGTTTGGTTAAATTCTCATTTTTTAATTAAAAAATTGTATGGTAAATATGTATTTAATATAAAAAATACATGAGTTAATCGACTTAAACGACTTGCCGGTACTTCATTTGTTTAAAATATAAGAAAATCAATCGGTCATTTAACCAGCCAATCCATGAACACCCATAATATCATATGTACTGTTGTTTTAATGTGTTGTAATTAAGAATGATTTCAGTTTGATTTTTATCGATTTTGTATTAAATCAATATTTTTGGTTTTTCAAAAATTAGATCCGAATCGATGTCCAATAAAAATAAAAAATTATTGGTTTGATTTTTAATTGGTTCGGTTCGATCTTGATTTATTTTTTGATTTTTATTTCAACAAAAATTTTGGTTTATTTTAAAACTTTTTGTCTCATTCTCAAATTGATTTTTTATTTTATTCTAAAAATTCTCATTTTACTAACAAAAAATAATATTTTTCAAAAGTATCAAAATATTTACAATATTTTTATTTCATATTTCACATTTAAATTAGTTCTTCAATCAAATTTAAATACCAACAAATTTTTTTCTTGATATTTATATATTCAGTTCGGTTCGCTTTTTCATTAATTCTTCCCTCAAGAAACGTAACAAATGGATATATTTTAGTTTTCTATAATTTAAACTCAATGATCTAATGTTGTTTTAAAAAATCAAACTGATCCACTTAATCCATTTGGTTCAATTAGATCTTGTCCCTTTTCGATTTTTCTTTTTACCCCTAGGTACGATCGGGTCATTGGGTTGTTCGTCACTACTCGCATGGAATTTCTTTACTGCAATTAAGCAACGATTAAGAAAAACCATACTAACAAAGTTAATATTTTTACTGAAAACTATGGACTATATATCTCATTCATTTATTTGTGATTGTAAAGAAATAGTGTTCTTATAGATTAAAAAAATAAGCTCCTTTTATCTAATGGGTTGGTGCACATTCATTTCATGTTTTAGCCGTAATCTAGTTCAATTCTGTACACCACGTCATGAGTTTGATATTAAAAATCATTATTTGACTTTCATTTATTTGAGAGTGTAGTTGTGTCCTCACTCAAAAATATAAAATAAAAATTGAAATTCTAAGGGATGTTCGGATTTTGGGTTGATGATGTTGGAAAAATAATAACTAACACAGAAGAATAAAATTATATTTGGAGGAAGTATACAGAAATAAATAATGTCTGAA
>JBBMEG010000147.1:0-10111 GCA_037832605.1 Cyclanthera cordifolia
AGAAAGATCTCACAAATTGTGGAACCGAAACGCCTTCTGGAATCTGGCTGTAGAAACCTCTGAATCCGATCTCCACCATTCAGATTGTAGACACTTGTGTCACGAACACACTGTCAAAATCTCAGCTCGATCCGACGGTTGGTTACCTCGATAACTCCAAAATTCCGAACCTGGGCGAAACCTTTTTCTCTCCTATTTTCTTTTCTCTCTTCCGTTTTCCGGCTCTCTTTTTGTCGACCTTGCGAATCTAATTTGGTGCTGACAAAGCCCTAATGGGCTTAAATGTTGGGCTTTCTCCACAATGTGAATAAACCCAACAGATCCATCACGTGCTTAAAAAGATGCAAAGAATTGCACATGGTATTTCTGTATTTAAAATGATTTAAACATTTTCTATATTAAAATAATAATAAATAAATAAAACAATTTTTAAAGTTTATTTGACGAGAAACATACATTTATTGTCCCTCATTCTTGCGTATTGGTGTTCTAAAACTGATCAATCAAGTTCCAAATTTAATTAAAATAGCTCTATTTGCAAAGTTTATAAATAAAAATGATTTTTATAGTAAATAGTAATAAATAAATATGATTTTTAATTTTATTTTTTGAGTTATACAACAATTTGGAATGGAGTCTCAAACCCATACCTCTATTCATTGAGTATATATCAATGATAAGAACTATTGCTTATTTCTGAAGTTTATAAATAAAATATGATTTTTATAATAAAAGTTAAATGATAAAACAGAAGAGTAAATATCTTGTTGCTGAAGTAAATATTTGAAAGAGTAAAACTCGACAATTTTATTATTACTATGAAGTTGTATTTCTAGATAAAAACTTGAATTAAATACTTAACTGAAAGTCTGAAACAGAAAATTATAATAATTAAATTTATAAACTGCATGAATAAATTCTTAAATTTTATCAAACCATAAAGATACTATTATATTTTTTTTTAAATTATAAAGACTGAATTTCAACATTTTTTCAAAACAATAAATTAAATTCTAATTTTTAAAACATGAGATCTAAATTCTAAATTTATTTTATTTAAACAAGTATCAAAACTTATGATTTACCATTTGATTATTGTATAAAAATAGTTTGTTTCGAGTTCTTGTTTGGATCACTTCTTAGTTTATCATATTAGCTTGTCCCCTTTCTAAATTTGTAGCATTAAATTCCATTTCCAAACGTGATGAAAAACAAATTAAGTAACCTATTGAAATAATAAATACCACCCACCCCATAAATAATTAAATATTTGATAGGGTATGATGTATTCTAAATTGTTTTTTGCCTTCAAAAAGGAAAAAAAGAGAGAGAGAGACCAATATGTTGTTTAATTTTATATTGAAAAATTTCGACTTCAAAAAAAATAAAATAAAAAATAATACATTTAAAATTTTCTATTATTAAATATTATTACCAAATGCAAAGTTAACCTTTTAGCCACTTCCTACCAAATTCTTGTTTTCATATTGCAAAACTAAAGACAAAAGGATCATTAATATAAATAGTTTCAAAATAATAATTGAGCAACTACTCCAAATATTCCACCTCAATTAAAATATATGCACTATAAACTTATTATAGTGTTACAAAATAATAACAAATAATAATAATAATTTCACATTCATAATTGAAAATGCTTAGACATTTCAAATTGGAATTTAAATATGAGACTTAAATATGAATTTAAATAGAAGATCTTGTAATCTTAGTGGGACATTGGCTGTCTCCTCTTCTTCCTCACTTCGACAGCTGATCATTGATTGTTTGTTTATACTAAGGAATTATTTCAAATTTGTTTTAATTAAGTTACAACAGAGCTGTCATAATTAATTGAGATATTCTTATTAATCATAGAAACAAAGTTAATTAATGCATAAACAAGATTTCCCATCAACAAAATCTTGCAATTAATTTTTAAGATCCTAAAAAACTGGATTCAAAAGTAAACTTCGAAGAAAAAAACTGAGATTTTATTTACAGCACGTGTGTTTTTTTCTTTCCTAAGATTAAGGATTTATTGTTGGGGAAAATGGAAACTAATTAGCAGTTAATTGAGCTAAAGGTGGAAGCTTTATTGGAAGTAAGAAGAAGCCTCTCTTAATTTCTGCACTAACTCCTTTATTGTCATGCAAAAATCATCATCCATCTGCAATTACATTAAAATGAAAATTAATTAAAATAATCCCATTAACACAATTTTTTTACAAATTAATTAAACACACACACACACACACAAAAAAATTGTATTAATTACCTGAGCAATGATAGTTATATCAAGTCTGAAATTGCCAAATGGCAAGGCACTGCTGTTGAGGACCGTTAGATTAAGATTTTCAATCTCTTTTAGTATATTTGAAAGACAACCTTTGCATTTTTTGCCATGAATCCTTAATAGAACATCCCTGCCGGAGAATCTTGCTTCGATGTCCGGGATTCCTCCGTCCGACGAGCTGTTTTCGTCCGAGGAGTCGTCGTCTACGGTAGAGAGATCGTCGGATTTTGACACCAGTACGACTGATTCTACTGTTGCTTTGGCTGCTTGTTCATCGGCAACCTTCAAACGTTCTTGAAGATCTTTTATGTATGTTATTGCATCCCCAAGAATGGAGGCTTTGTCCATCTATTACCAAAAAATATTATTAAAATGGTTAACAGAGCAAAATATTTATATTCTATCCTATCCTATTTGCTTAAACTTTTAAATTTCATAACTTTTAACATTTATTTTAAAATAAATGTTTATAAAGTTATTATATGTCTGATTAATATTAATGATCACTAATTTTCAAATTAGTACTATTGGCAAATTTAAACCAAGTATCAAGATCATGAGTAATCTTTTTTAATTTTCAAGTAACTTATTGGCATGAGATTTTAAATCAAGGCATGATTCAAACTGGTTTACTAGTTGAATTCGAAACATAACCAAGGGTAACTGGATCTGTCTCAAATTCAAATTCTAAACTCAAAAAGAACAATAATCAATAAGAAATTATAAAAAATGGAAAGAAAAACACACAAATTTACGTGATCACTTCGATGTGCTTGCTATGTTCACGGGCAGAGAACGAAAACTGATTTATTTAAAAAATAAGAATATATAATATCGATCTCAATTGGGGCTACGCTACCTGTGCGGGCAGAGGAGAAATTTCCGCTTGTGAAACAGACAACGAAACCCCTAACTAACTAATCATAATTAACAAAACATCAAACAGTTCAAGACATATTTCAAGAGAACTAATAGATCATAGAATTAAGTTCATTCGCAAATTCTAAAATGAAACCTCCATAGAAAAAGTTGTATCAAAATCATGAAATTTTGTTTTGAAGTTTTTAGGTCAAGTAAGTGTTTTTTTTTTTTTTTTTTGACTTGTTAGTTCATAGCATTATAGTTCTAATTCTAAAAAAAAAACAAGAAAAAAAACATAAATGATAATGATAAAATCACCTTCTTGAGATCTGGAAGAAGAGCTGAAAGAGCAACAAATCTCTGGCTAAGCTTTTCTCTACGCTTTCTCTCAGCTATGACATGATCTTGAGCAACCACCGAGCTTCGATTCAAAGCTCCTGCATTTCTCTTCATTCCAACACCATAATTCGCCGAACGATTTCGATTCTCATTACAACACTGCGCAACCAAATCCATCTCAAATTGGGGCTTCACGTTGTTGTAATTGACGCTATTATTATTGCTTCCAACTTTATTAGAACAAGCTGGAGAAAAATGTGAGCTTTCGAAAGAAATGATGTGCGACGAGGAGGAAGAAGCTGCAGCAGCCATGTCGTTCCAGTTCCCGGTGGCCCTCGGCTGCTTGACTGGCCTCTCCGCCGCCGCGTAATTCCCGAGATCTGCGTGGGATGTGTCGCTTTCATCGGAGAAAGTTTGAAAACCGAGCTCTTGTAGCGTGCACTCAAATGGGTTCATTTCGAAATCATCAATAAATGCAGATTCCAGTTCCTAGTAATGAAGGAAAAACCCAAGAAAAAGTTGAGATTTTTAAGAGAAATTCGTGAGTATGTTATGCAGAAACGAAAGAAAAAACAAAGCTTTTTACCATTTCAGATAACCATTTGGCTGAAGAGATTTCCATTTGAAAAGATTACGACTTTGGTTTTTTTTTTGGTTCTAGCGATGAGCTACAATTAAAAAAAAAAAAAAAAAAAAAAATGGTCAGCAAATTAAAACCCTAAGTTTCAGTAGTGAAAACCTTGAGAGTTGAAAAATAAGGACACCTTGAAGAAGAAGAAGAAGAAGAAGAGATCCAAATTGCAATAGAATGAAGAGATAAAGATTGAGAGGATTTATAGGTCCTAAACCTACACGGTTTCAGTTTTGATAAAATAGATAATATATAATTATATTGATTCGCCACGTGTGAATAGGTTCCTCCGCCATTATATAAAATTTATATTATTAATTAATTTTTTTAAAAAAATCATAATTGGGATATTTGGAAAAAAGTAAAACTTGGGATACTGATACTTAATATATACTTTTCCCATTCTCTCAAATTTAAATCAAAATGAGAATAATAAGAAAGATGAACAAACAAATAAAAGAAGGACGGAGAAGAGAAGAAATTACGACACATCGATATAAAGTAATTCGAGAGTTAGGTCTACATCTACTATTTAAATTATAGAGATGATTCTAATCATTAGAAATTGTAAATATCAAATGAGACACAAATGATGGTCATCTAACTCTCGAAGAAGAATCTTAATATGAACTAGAACTCTACAAAACACACCTCTAACCGTTAAAAAAACTCTACCCAAACTTTAATCAAAGTAAATAAATTAAAGGTAAAAAGTGAAATTTGATTCACAAAGGTGTTTGCACATTATTGTTGGGAGGAATATATTATAATGGGAAGAATATATTATATACTTGGAAGGAAATACTCAAATATTGCTTGGGTAGAAATACTTTATTTGAAAAATGTTGTTTGAATAAGGAATTGTAAGACTTCCCAGAAAACAGAAAATAAATGAATGAAGGGTGGTAAGAGAGCTTAGTTTGAGAAAAATTAAAATACTATTTTATTTCTTACATTTGATTTTTGTTCTATTTTCGTCTCTAACTTTGTTTGGAAAAAATTATTTGAGAAGAAGTTGTAAAAAAAATAAATAATAAATAAATAAATAAATGAAGAAAACATTATTTAGAAAAGGGTTGATGGGAGAATTGGTTGGAGTGAAAGAGTTAAAGAGTAAAAGATTGAATTGTGAAATTGAAGTGAAAAATATTTTCAACCCTAAACAAACATAGATAAAATTTTGGGAATTTATCCCATAGTAATTTTTTCATTCATCTATTTTAATTATAACATTTTTTTAAAAATAATTTGTAGGTAACAAATTTTCATTCGGTTCTTAAATATTTCAATTAGCTAATTGAATCTATTAGTTGAATTACTGTTGGAAGGTTATGAGCTGAAATAAAACTACTGATTGAAAGTTATCCACTAAACTAATTGAAGCTATCAATTGAACATGCAAGAATATTTTAGTCAATTTACATGAACAACCTATTTTTCTAGACTATATAAGAATTATTTTCAAAATTTTGTTATACATACAACTTTTTTTTTATTTTTTTTACTATACATCAAAAATCCCCCAAAAAATTTATGCATACTCCTCCATTCCTTTGGGCTTTCCTCATCTCTCCCTATCCATCCACCTATGTTGATATGAATTTTGAACTTTGAAAAAGTAAATCCATTTTAGTGAAAAATGGTTAATTTTTGGATAAGTTATAAATTTAGCCGAAAAAAATATATTAGTCCCTATAGTATAGAAATCTACAATTTAATCTTAATAATTTTCAGAAATCTAGATTTTAATTTTCATAGTTTGAAAAAATAAAATTTAATCTTATGATTTGATAAAATTTTAAAAATAATTCATTTTGTTTGTAAATCCTAAGTAAATTAAGTACGTATGAAGATGTAATTTCTTATATCTCACTCTCATTATTGAGACATAAATAACTAACTTCTACGAGATTTATTTCACCAATAATTACTAATGACATAGTTATTTTATAGATTTTATCAAAACATAAAAAGTAAATTCAAAATTTTAAGATCATAAAATTAAATTCTAATTAGTTTTAAACCATAAAAATTATATTTTTATTTTAGCTTTTGAAAGAACAAGAACTAAATTTTAATTTTTTTTTAAATTATACGCCTAATTTTTATATTGTTTTGAGTTAGGTACTATTTGTTTGTCTCTCTCTTCTTCTCTCTTTTTTCTTTTTTTTCGAGACAATGTTACGAACAAACAATGACCAAATAACCCGAAAAGAAAAATGAAAAGGAAAAAGGAAAAAATGAGCCCACATCCCATTGCCTCCCACCTTCCTCCTGTAATTATAAGAATACGTGTGTTAAAAACATGTCAATTTAAAGAGTGTTTACATATTTGGGTTGATACGGAAAAAATGAGAGAAGAGAAGAGGGAGCGAAGAAAGAAAAGAAAATGGAATGATTTGATAATATAAAATATTTGTTTGAAGATTGATATTATAAGAGCAGATCTTTTTTTTTTTTTTTTTTTTGAGATTGTGTTTAGAAGAGAATATGTTTATTTTCGATGAAATTTGATATAAAATTTGATTTAGGGTTTTATGAGATTTGGAAAGAGGTTGGGAAGAGACGGAAGATGAGTTGGAGAAAGATTATGATATACTAAAAGTAAATAAGAAATTCAACTATTTCTCTTCCTCTCATCCGAATCCAAACATTCCGTAAAAGGAGTGTTGTGACACATTTTCAAAACGAGCGGTTAAGTTATAATAATTGATTGCTTGTATAAGGACTATTTATTTTAAGTGAAGGATGTCATTCATAATATGCAACTTTAAATAATGTAAAAGTCAAAATAAAATAAAATAAAATAAAATAAAATGAACCTTAAATTTCAATGCCCAATGGGAATAATATGGGTCTACATATTGTTATATATATAATCATTTTGTAATTTTTCAAAAAAAAAAAAATTCTCTTTTTCTTCTTTGTTTTTTTTCAATATACTCTAGGAAGGGAAGTTGCTCAATTTTTTAAATTTCTTTTATTACATAAAATTTTAAATTCATATATTTCATAAAATTTTGAAATTTTTATTTGATTATGTTTGTTGAACTATTACATAAGACAATCATTTTCATTATTTTCTTTTTATTCAAAGTAACCATTTTTTATTATTTAAAATCATTTTAGGAAGAAATTTCTTAAAAAAAGGAAACATATTATTTGAATACCAAAAAATCAATTATAATTAATATTTTCACATTAAAACTATACTAATATATTCATTTTTTGTCCATAAATATATTAATATACAATATATTCCAAATAGAATTTGAAAAATCCTATTAATAAAAACAACAAATGTTAATTTATTTTCATTGGATCCAATATTAATTAAATATGAATAAAATTACTTTGTTAAATATCATATTTTTTCTAAAAAGAATATGAATTCAAAGTATTTAAAACGAATTGTATAACAAAATGCACAATAACTTATTCTATATATAATATCCTGCACCCAAACACTAATTATCATAATCATTTGTATTATAACCTACATCTTAAACACGGTTTATAATAACTTGTCCTTTAACATATCTATCGTTTATTATAATCTACCGTCTACCAAAACTAAATTGGTGCCTAAACGCATCCTAAATGGTTTGTGAATAGCAATGAGAGCGTTTGAACCAGTGTTTCATAATTTTATATCAAAATTTAGATGATTTAATGTATATTTATTAAAAAAACAAAATAATGAAAATTTATATAAAAAAAAGCTAAATCAAGGATAACATATAATTCAATTGAGATTACAATAAACTAAATCTATCAAAAAATAAAAATACAATTAACTAACTCAATAATAAGTCTCACAAATTCCCTACCGATAATTCATATCCAAATTCTACCAGGTTTAATCGAGAATTTCATAGAGATCAGGATTAAATGGAACGAGGTATAAGAAAAAGAAAAATAAATAATGATTTACTTGCTATTTCACCGTCTTAATTACAATGAAAATAGAAAATATTATTATTATGCTATGTATGATTTTTGATATTTAATATCGATAATCATCTTCATTCTCATCACTTCACCTCTAAAGACTTGTTTAGCTAGCGAGAAAAGCGAAAGGAATATTATAAGTTATAAAGGAGGGAGCTGGGAAGTGAATGGAAGTGGTAAATAGTGTTTGGTAGGAATGAAATGGTAAGAAGTTGGTGTTTTGTAAGATGAGTAGCGGAAGAAAAGTGAAAAAATGATACTTTACCTTAAAAAAAAAAAAAAAATTAAAGTTTTGAAATTTAAATCACAATCAATTATTATCAAATAAGAATTTATTCATTATTTGTTGATAAGAGAAATAGCCACAACAATAATAATGAATCTGAACAAAAAATAATAGGAAGCAGACTTTATTAAATGAGCAATTTGATTATATAATATGAAATTAAAGATGCCAAATATAACGCTTAAAAATGATTTTTCGCCGATAAGATTGGAACTGGAATTATATTATTTTCCAAATGAAGGAAGTTTCAATTCAAAATAGTATAATATTGTTTTAAATTTAGATTGGAACTGGAATTATATTATTTTCGGCGTCCAAATTTATAATTTAAAATAGTATAATATTGTTTTAAATTTTTTTTCTTCATTATTATTATTATTATTATTTTTTGTAACGATGTATGAAATATTTATTATTATGTTCCTCGTCGGAACTGCTCTGGTTATTTTTTGGGGTTGGATTGTTCGCAATGTTCATCCGGTCGGAGAAAATGAAGGGAAAAAAAATGGGTGGAAACGGAATCGGTGTCGGCGACGAAATCGAATATCGGACACGCCGTGGTGATGATACTGCAAGTGGGTGTGTTAGAGAAGTTCAAGAGTTTGATTTATTATTATTATTATTTTATTGTCAACTCTCATGGAATTGTTAACCATGATAAGAAGGGGATTACTTGAAATAGGGTTTGGTTGGGTTGGATGGATTTTTTATTTTGAAACGGAAGGAAAAATGGACGAAAGAGGCAAGATAAAGAACACGAAGGGAATAAGAAAAAAAAAATGATAAGACACTCCTAATTTCTCAAAAATCTAAGGTTATAATAAAGCAATGTTGAATCTAAGAGGTTAATACCTTCTTATGGATTTGGAACATTAATTATCAATAGAAAAGAACGCTAGAATTTTGATTACCTCTTTCGTCAATGATCTAGAAGCAAGATATGAAAGATCTTGCTCTAAGTCACTCCATAATCAAACTTAATCAGCGTTATATTGAATGATTCACATCATTCTATCACAAGAATTACAAAGAAACTTAGAAAATGGTAAAGAATATGCTCTAAATATATAAGAAATAATCTCTTGTACAAAACCATTTTTCATTCATCTAAATCTGAAATTTACAACTGAATTAATGACTTTTTATAGCCTAAACAAAATTAACTCTAAAATGTAACATATGGTTATTTGAATAGTCATAACCTCTCTATCCATCAATGTCATATCGACCACTTAATAAATTGTAATCTAAAACATTTAAAACTGAAAAATGGCAGAAAAAAACTCTAAAATCCGAAAATTATTGTTTTATTTTCTAACTCCAAAATTTCTAATTCTCATTGTGTAATTAAAGATCTTGTAGTATGATTAAAACAACTAAAATCATATCACATATCATTAATTTTATGACCAACATCAATCTTACACATACTTCCAAAACATCAAATTGTCCTTCTTCTCTTAAAATATCTTCTAGCACGTAAAATGGATTTTGAACTTGTTGAAATAATTTTTAATTCTGATTTTTTAAAATTTAATATTTTATTTAATCGTGTAATGGTGGATAGTGTAATCGATAAATTTAAGGCCAGTCTAACTTGTAGGGTAGTGGTATAGTGGATCATGGGAGGTTAGTGGTATAGTGGATTTATTTTTATCGATCTAGGTGGTATGGTGGATCTATTTTTATCATGTAATTTGGCTTTAAATATGTATCGAATGAAGAATAAAAAACAGAGAGAAAAACAGAG
>JBBMEG010000148.1:0-10111 GCA_037832605.1 Cyclanthera cordifolia
ACCAAGCTTCTGAGAAACTTTGATTTTCGGCTAGCCCAGCACTAACTCTTCGATATATTTCTTGCTGGAAGTATCCCCGATCCCATTGATAACGAGTGGGCCCAAATAATTCAATCGGGGTAGTTGCTGAACCATACCTTTGACCCATCTATCATTTTTATTGATCAAAATTATCATATTTGATAAAAGAAATACAAACTTTTTTTTTTGAAGCTTATGACCTCTACAAAGTTGTAAGCGAAGAAATACCCGACCCTATTTTACCAGAAAATTCCAACATAAACCAAATCAAATTCAACAGTGAACAAAAGGTAAAGAAATCTCAAGCCAAGTCACTTTTCCAAAATTCATCGCAGACTCTATTTTTTACCGAATTTTAGCTTGCAATACTGCAAAGGAGGCTCGGGAAAAATTGAAGGAAGAGCAATGATCGAACTCGTCAAATGCAAGTGTTGAATTTGAAAAGAGAAATTGAATCCTTGAACATGCGGGAGTATGAAATAATTGGTAAGTATGCTGATCGAATCTCTATAATTGCTAATAATATGAGATTTCTTGGTGGAGAATTTGCAGAGATAAGAATGATGGATAAAGTACTTGTGACTCCCCTGGAGAGATTTGAATCTAAAATTCCTTCCCTTGAAGAGTCCAAGAACCTCAAGAAAATTTCATTAGGTGACCTAATGAGTGCTTTTTAAGTACAAGAGCAACAAAGGAGCTCGAGACAAGAAAGATTCATCGATGGGACTTTTTCTATACAAAAGCAAAATTATGATAAGGGACACTATCAGTTTAATCAGAAAAATAAAAGCAAACATGTCGGTGAAAATAGCAGTGAAGGTTCAAAAAGTTATTTCCCTCATTGCAAACATTGCAAAAAAAAAAAAAAAAAAAAAACACATTTAGAAAAATATCGTTGGTGGAGGCTTGATGTTGTATGTGGCAATTGCAACCAGGTTGGGCATATATCAAAAGTATGTAAATTCAAAAATGAAGGCTCTACATCGTCTTCAGCTAAATTGGCCTAGGCAAATGATACACAAGAAGAGACAGTGACGGTACTCATCACTTATACCATGATGTTAAGATGTTCAGAACTTTTGATGATACTTACAAATCGAAAGAATCAGTGGTTGTCTTAACAAATTCAGGTATTAAAACTATTCCTAATGTTCTATTTACACTTGAAATTAGCCAAAATCTGTTGAGTATTAGGTGGATGCTTGAAAAGAATTATTCACTTCATTTTGAGGATCGCAAATGCATTAATTTTTTTATCCATTTGGAGTATAATTATTATATGTCAACATGAGAAACCGAAGTTTTATGGTGAATTGAGATAGCATGTGTGTGCAAGCCAACATAAGTGCTTCATAATCAATTACAAATCAATGACATATAAGACTTGGCCATTTCAACCTTAGATTGTTTTCCTTATTGACAGATTTCACAAATTTGTTAGCTTCTAAGTTAACAAATCAGACATTTAGAGCAAATAAAAAACTTCAACTCATTCACATTGATGTGTGTGGCCAAATGAACATCTTTAAGTGACATTGAGCATCAACTAACCTTATCACATACCCTACAACAGAGAGTAATGGAGATGACCAGAGACCTATTGAAAAATGAATGTCAAACAAATTATGGACAGGAGTAGTCAATATTAGGCTGCCTACAAAGACTTTGCTAGATAAGACTTCATAGGAAGCTTGTTATGATCACAAGCAAATAGTAAACCATCTCAAAAATTTTGGGTGTATATGTTACTATGATAGCAATTGAGATGGTTGCGTTGAAAATTCTAAAAGAACTTATGGTATTTATTTGCCTTGGTCACAAGTTAATTCTTCGCTTACTAAAATCTCATAAATGATATCCTTGGTAAGACCAATTGCATATTAGAATTAATTATTTATGTATTTTAGAACAAGATCATATGTAAATCTCATACAAGACGTGGAATTGTAGAGTGATTATTTCAAATAATTAGAAATTTGAGATTTAGTAATGACTTGTTTTGATAATGGTTTTTATAGAAGGATTACTATTAATAACTCATTTGGATGATAATTTTTATAGAGTTGCAAACAATAAGTAGTTTAAATGTGATAAAAAAAATGAGTGATTATTTTGAAGCGTTAGAAATGAATGGTTAAAAATGAGTTGTTAGAAATGAGTGATTAAATATGAGTTATTATTTTGAATGAGTATAAATGAATTCTTATTTTGAGTTATTCAAATAACTAATTTGATTTGAATGTGTATGTTTGAGGAGGAATTCGTAAAAACTCATTTTTAATAACTCAAAATTAATACGAAACAACACCCCATAAATAGTATTTCTGGTTGGTAAAAGTTAGTTGTGTATGTCTTTAAAACGAGGTCTCACGTAAGACTATTTGTTTTTGGTGGAAACGGAATGGTTAACCACTACTCCTAAAAAACCATTCAGTTTGTATTTGATAGTAAACATCCACTCTTAACCACTCATCATCAAACTCTTTATCAAACCACTCCATCAAATTTCACATCAAACATATCACTCAATTACTATTAACATCAATCCCCAAAAACAAGTAATTAATTACTAACTACTAACATCAATCCACAAACAAGTATCAACCCCTCAAATCCACTATTTTCTACAAAAAAAAACAAATAAACCCTGAAAGTGTGAGTTAAGGCAACTAGTTTTAAAATAAGGCTAGACAGATAATCTACCAATGACCATGAAAAGGATGAATTCATAGGCAATAACTTAGTTGAACTTATTCATTTGTCATATTATAAACTAAAAACATAAGTCTAACAAGATTCAACATTAATGGATTGTGGATCTTACAAATTCAGTGACGGCTTTCATATGAGACAACCAATTGCCCTAAAGTAAGAGCACAAAAAAGACATGGCTAAATTAATTTGATAGCTTACCTCAATAAGTAATCCAATTTCAGCCCTTTGCAAGAGATACTGAGGAATGAACCTTAAATAACTGACAAAACAATAAAAAGAAAGATAAATTGAACATGTCAGAATTACAAAAGGTATTGAAATAAGACCTAATGTATGCACTAAGTCATTACCAATTCTCTGACGAACTCCTTTACCTAATGAATTATATGTCTTAATGTCCAAGCCGTATCCATAATATATCATATTATGATTTCTAACAAAGATACACTTACTAAATTTACAACAATGTGAGACTTGATATGCATGAAAACAATTTTAGTAGAACGAGTTTTCACTTACAACCATATATTTCTTGGAGCAGAGCCGTTTCTACTATTCAAACCACTCTAGGGTATCACATATTGGCTTACATGGATCTCCTAGCCAATCCTTTTTTTGCTAGCTTTCAAAAGATTGTCCACAAAGTATATTTGATGGCCTGATATGATTATCATTTTCGGTCCCTAGACTGTTTGAGGTTTGTTTCATTTTGATTCTTAGACTTTAACCTTTTCTCTTTCTTGAAAATCTAGAAATTGAAATTTTGTTGCCCTGTGCCTAGAGTACACCATTCCCACCCCTAGGCCCGTGAATTAGGAGACAACGTAGGACCGGAGAAGGATTTGAGGGTCATTTGGTATTTACCCCTACAAATGATCTCGAACTCAAGACTTTGAGAGGAGCATACCCTCAAAGCCCGTGTCTTCAATCGTTGCACCACACCATAGCGAGGACCTAATAAGATCAAAAGCATACCCTCAAGACCTGTGTCTTTGACCACCTCGAGGACAACCTGATATGATCAAAAGCATTAAAAGGGAATTTTAAGAGTGAACAACCACTTCTTTTTTTTTTTGCAAAAACAATGCTTAAAAATACCTGTAAATTTAGTCCTCTGCTGAACAAGTGTCCATTGGAGTTTAAAGCAATAAGGATGATGGCTGCCAGGAACAGACTACGACTCAGTTCACAACAAATTCAGTTCACCTAAATACTGTTATTATTTTTTTGCTCTCACTTCATTTTCACGAGTGTAACCAGGATCATGATAGAATTTGGGAAGTGGGAAAAGCAGGTAATGGATTTGCAAAACTAGCATGTAAAACATTGATGTAAAGGTTAGCCATTACTAAGTCTATAAGCCATTATGAGTAAACGAAATGGCAAGTTATAGAATAAAACATACTTGTAAACCACAAGTTCAATAAATAATTAGGTTGCTCATGTTGAAAGCCATCTAAAAATAGTACCTCAATTGCGAAAGCGAGCATAATAATGTATTACATCTACTTGATACGTTGTTCGATCCCGTAGTGCCCTCTATATAGGATTTGTTGTTCCAGTATCCCAACTTGTACTAAAAAAAAAAATTACATCAAATATATTACATAATACTATAAAATTTACACAAGTTTCCGGTCTCCATGCTACCATACATTGACGTTTGGTGGTAACTTCTCAGATGCATAGGCATAACATTTGAAATAAAAACCTCACTGTTTTACATACATTAGTTAAGGAATTAAAAGCAATCTCGCCATGGATTTTCAACTTGGCAATAGAAACTAACTGAAGAAGCGATAAACGTTAGTTAATATATGGTCATTAAACGTCTTAATAAAGAACCCAAAAGAGAGATCCCAAAGACAGAGTCATGAGAGGCGGGTACAAGAAAACGAGAATCAAAGGGGAAAGCTAAATCAGAGACACCCTGTTAATGGCCTTGAAACTCTTAGTCTTGCTGAGGGGTGAGAGTGGCGATTGAGTAAAAGAATACATGCGAAGGGTATTTAAGGAAAGAAAATCGTAGAAGACGGCCATCGGGTCAGAATTTGAGAGATGAAACTACTCGGATGTGGTAAGTTAGGGTTTGGGAAAGTGTGTAGTGTTTATAGGAATTTTATTGTGATGGCTCCAAGGTTATCTCCTCAATCAATCACTGAAAAAATGATAAACAGAAGTCTAATGAGAGTCTTCTTGAACTCGATGAACCCGACGAGAAAGATATCAGGAGATGGAGGCGGAGATTGCAGTCCTCCGCCTCCGATAATAGTAAAATCACATCACTAGGATTTTCTAACTGATCAATAAGACGATGGACATTCGTCTCCTACTCTAGAAATTGACGCTAAAAGATGAAATCAACGCATTCACCAGATTTTTACAGGCAGTGTACCTTATTTACTTCGGTTGTCTTGTTTTCCCTTCCCCACTTGTTAATTGATCAGCATATTGTCTCTGGTTTCGTTGGAAAGAAAAATCTTAGCAAGAAAAAATAGCAAGAAGTTAATGCGCCGATTGTGGGAGAGATGACTAAAGACAGATAGAAAATACTAACTTCCGTTCATCTTCCTCGTCGACGGCCTCTCTCTTGGGGTTCGGATTAAGGTTCCGATTGCACATCCAATTCAGGGTTTTTGTTTTGCATTTGAAGATTCTTCTTGCATCTTCATAAAACGATAAGTGCTTCCAATACAACGCTCAAAGTTAAGACTGATCGGCAAATTGGCTCCGGTCAGCGTGGACCAAAGATGATCTAGGCCAAAAAATATAAATAAATAATTAAAAAAAGGTGGGCGTAACGGTTATATCGTGGTTGTGGCGTGAAAATTACGCTAACAAAATTTATAAGGCCAATCTCTATGGCTTTTAATTAAGCCCAAACCCAGTTATTAAAATGGTTTTTTCCTTCAAAGAATATGAATTAAATGTTACTAATTTCTTTTTAAAATTTAGCTATTATTGGTTTATATATATATATATATATATATATAATTTTTTTTTTTTTTTAATTTGAATACAGCCGTTCTTACATATTTTATGACAATGAGTTCATGATGACACTTAATTCATTTTATTCTTTCATAATCTATTAATGAAACTATTTAACTACTTGCAAATAAGGTTCTATACAAGAGAATTCATCAAAAACACCACAAATATTTTGATACAAGTCCATTAAAATAGGTACTCACAAAAAAAGTTTATTAAAATAGGTACTCACAAAAAAAGTTTATTAAAATAGGAATTACTTTTAGAATTTGAACTTAACTTTGATCTTTTAACTTTTTTTATGTATTTTCTTAAAACTAGTTACACATAGATTTGAACAAAGATATCACTTATATATTTCGTTTTGTCTATAGTATGTCTGTTTTAAATTTTAGTTTTTATAGAAACTTAATAATTTAAAAATTTTTATTTTATAAAATAAGGATAGTCGATTAATTTAGATATAGATTAGTTGCAATCATTAGAATATTTAACTATAATAAAGAAATATCAATAATCATGTTCAATAAGTTTGAGTATTTTAAAGAAAATACCTTCATAAATTGTCGAAATATGTAAAGTTAAATAACAACGGTGACCTACCACAAAATATTATCAAAATTTGGCATCCAACTACATTACTAAGAAAAAAAATTATTTCATTATTTATTTTCTTACGTCAGTCTCACAGATTTAATGATCGTTTTCATATAAGAAAGTCCCTTACAATAAATTTAGAGCAGAAACAAAACAATGAAGCGTACCTCAACGTATGTGATCTAGCTTCACTCCTTTACAAGAAAGCCTTAGAAAATAAGCCATTTCAAATATAAATAACTTTTGAGACAATAAAAGAATAGATAGTTTTCAATTTTCAACTAAAATTTTATGTTCTTAGATGTCAAATTTATAGAGTTTGTAAATTTTACTAACTTCTCGATGTCAGGATTATAAGTATTGCTGAAATATGAAAGGAAATTACAAAATTTAGATATTCATACAAAATGAACAGATACATAATTTGCAACATTGTTAGACATAATATGTGAAAAGATATTTCATCTGTCAGTTCACAAGTAGATAGGTTCTTGTTCATAAAATTAGCACCGTTCTTATGAATTCATATGATACATCCTTCAAATAAGAAGAAAAATGAAATAGAACCAGCTTACACTTACAATGATATATTACTTGGAGCAGTTCAAGGAAATCACATTGGCACACGTGGATCTTCTTACCAATCCTTATATATTTCATAAGTTCGACTTGATATTGGTAATTGCCTCCACTGATTATCCAAATAAGAAACCAAATTAGTGTTACTAAGTATTAACATTTAATGAAGTAAACTCTCCAAGTGTATTTGAAGACTAGAAATGATCAAAAGCACCAAAAGGGAATCTTAAGATAGACTGACCACTGTAATAAAATATTATGTTAGTATATTTCATTAGTTAAACCATATTCTATAATTAGCACTATTGGGTATTTTTTTTCCGAAAGTACTCAACTTTTTGAGTAAGTACATAGATATAATTCATTCTTTTTTGCTCTCTCCTCATTCTCAGAAGAATGTCAAATCCGAGGGTTCAAGATTGAATTTGGGAAGTGGAAAGGGCAGGGATGACTTTGGTAAGGTAATCTACCAATTTATGGGTTAGTAATTACGAGTCAATAATAAGCATTATGGGTAAACCACATGCAGAGCACATTATGGGTAAACCACATGCAGAGCTATAAAATAAAGCATACTCATTAACCACATGTTCAACAAATAATCAGGTTGCTAGTGTTGAAAGTCAAATAATCAACCCAAGTTTCGAGTCCCAAATACTAGTTGCCAGACATTGACGTTTAATGGTAATTTCAAAAGCATAAACATAATATTTGAAATAAAAGCCTCACTATTTTTTACATCAGTTGAGTTAATGCCAGATGCAGAAATCTCGCCTGGAGGAAGCTATCTGCAGAAGAGAGAAATGTTGATTGTCACTGATAATTAACTCAATATTTAATGGAAGTTTTCCAGTCATATGCAACAACTTTGTTGATGATGCCGATTTGAAGTTGTTCTGCACATACCTGTGCTATTTATGCTCGTTCCATCGAAAATGTGTAAGCCACAAGAACCAACAAAAGAAAAGTTTTGCTGTTATTTGACCATTTGTTTCGACTGAAACAAAAAAAAAAAAGCAACAATATTAGGAAAAAAAAAAAAAAAAAAACTAACCTAACAATTAGTATGCTTTATTCACCACATTGCAACCATGGTATATAGAAAGCTTTGTTTCAAAGTAGTCCAATTGAATCAAAAAAGATATCTAACCACAAATGATCATAAATCAAGCAGAATTTCTGTATTCATTAGCAACATAATTTCCTTTTTCATAATAGCAGAATTTCTTCTTCCTGCATCTATTTTTAATTTATTCATTTCAATCTTCAATTTGAATCAAACGCATGCAAAGTCATTAGCATCATCAACGACTTTTTCAACAAACTGCTGATATAATTTATTCATCCTTTCATTCTCTATGTGCTTGCCTTAGATGATATTTCATCTTTGTGTTATAAGTGCAGTGCACCTTACTTGTGATTAAGAAAAATAAAACTACTAATTCAAACACCGTCTCCTTTTTAAAATGAAAACTAGACTCACATGCTTAATTTCATAAAGTTACGATTTCAACTATTCAAATTACTGAATTAAACTAACCTACAAGAACGGTGCCACCGCCACCTAACTCCTAAAACATATTTAACTCTATAGCACACGTATATGTTAAAATCATGATCGTGAACTGCATAGTGCTCCAGAAGCAATCATGTTCGTGCTGAGGTGATAAGAAACTGAGATAACTGTCAGACACAAACTAAAATAACTAGGGTGATATTAAGACACTTACCAGTTTTGACGTTCCAAATGCCGATGGCCTCATCAAAAGAGAAAGACACAATCGTGTTGGATTGGGGATTGAAATTAACACAGAACTCAGAGTTAGTATGACCTTTAAACGTCTTAATAAGAGACCCGAGAAGGCGGCCATCGAGTGAGAATATTACAGATGAAATCGCTCGCTAGTTGCCAGTTAGGGTTTGTGACAGTGTGTAAGATTTGTTGGAACCTGATTGAGATGGCTTCGAGGTCCTCTCTTCAATCAACCACTGAAAAAATGATTCAAAGAAAAGATAGCCGGAGATGGAGGCAGAGATTGCACTCCGTCGGCTTCGATGATAGTAAACTAAATCACTATGAATTTCTGACGGTCCAATAAAGCGATGAACGATCTTCTCTGACTCCAGACATTGACACTTGTTTTAGCTTCAACAGAGAAAATGCAACAACAATACGTGTAATACTACATTCAAATCATAAGATAAAATCAACTCATTCACAGGTAGTGTACCTTATTTATTTTGATTGTTTTGCTTTCCCTGGCCCTGCGTGTTAATTGATCGGCATATTGTCTTCGATTTCGTTGGCATGGATGATCTCCGCCTAAAGAATCCGCAATAAGTCACTGCTTCATTTGTTGAAGAGATGATGATGATGGAGGAAAGGCAAATAGAAAATATTACCTTCTGTTCATCTTTCTCGTCGACGACATCTCTCCATTTCGATTGCTATGCCGATTTAGGGTTTCTTATTTACATATGTAGATTTCTTTAAAAAAGAATTCTACAGAACGATGTTCATTGAAACGCTGAAAGTTAGACTTACTGGCGAGTTGTCTCCGACAACAGAGATGATCTACGGTAACAATATAACGCGGGGCAGCCGTTATATATCGTGGTGTGTGGCGTGAAAGTTACGCGAACTGAAAATATTGGGCCAATATATTTGGGCTTTTAACGTAAACTCAAGGCCCAATTTTGACTAAATAGTTTACTCGTAAATATTTTCTAAATTTAAAATTTTAAACGGTAAGCTTTTACAATTAATTTGAATAAAATGCCACTAAATCAGTTTGATATATATAATTAATGTGACCCACTTATTGACACTTTTTTTAATTCTACAAGTATTGTATTGAAGCAATATTTTGTAGTAACATGTTTGTATTTTCTTGTGTGGATGTTTTTTTCTTAATAATTCAAACAAATCATATTTAAATTTATAATCTTTAAATTATCGTATCATTTCACGTTTAGACCTGTTTCTATTCTTAATTTCCCTAAAATCAATGCTGCTTGTGTTTTCCTATTCTGGCTTGATTAGAATAAGATTTGATCCCACCACTAGGATGAGTTATATTCACTTGCTTTAAACAGTGCTTTCACATAACTAAGAACAATAAAAAAAAAAATTGCATGTAAAACTCTCAAAACTTTGAAAAGCTAAGAAGTGATAAGTTGGATTTATAACCACCTTTATTTATATATA
>JBBMEG010000149.1:0-10109 GCA_037832605.1 Cyclanthera cordifolia
AGGATAATACATATATATAAATAATTACAAATATTATTTAAATAACAAGATAAATTGTAAAAAGACACATTAAATATGGAAAGTAAATAAACATAATAAAATATACACACTTTATAAATAAATAAGTTAAATAGATGAGTTATTTAACAATATTTGATTTACTTAAAAATTTTATGATTCGAGTCATAAGTTGAATATATTATTTTTGAAAACTCTATAATTAAAGTTAATATTTAAGAGTAATTAATATATATTATATATACAATTGAATTTGAAAGGTTGAAGTAATTAAAATAAAAAAATATGAGTGATAAATAAAAAGAAATGAATGAAAAAGGAAAGAATTAATATATATTAGATATATAATTGAATTTGAAATTTTGAAGTAATTAAAAAAAAAACAAAAAGCAAAAAAAGGAAAAAGAAAAAAAATCAAAGAAAAACGGAAAAAGCATAAAATCGAAGAAAAAAAAGAAGAAGAAGAAGACACGCGGGCCACACACCGGGTTACGCCGGTTTAGGAACCCGGCGGGCCAAACGTCGGGTTGGAACCCTTCCCGGCCCAACCCGACGGGCCAAACGGGCATGTTGACTGAGAAATTTCGGTCAATCATAAATTTCCACATCATTATCTCAAATTTAATGACAAAATTAAATGAACTTTTGAGGCAATATTTCTCAAAATTAAATTGGATCAAAAGTTTGTTTTATTTTGAAATTGGGTCAAAATTAAATAAGACCCAAATTTAATTGGTGGCCCAAATGCATATGAAAGGTCATGTCCATGTAAACAAGTTCAATGGGTCAAGCCCAAGACTCAAACCCAAAAACTCATCAAGGCCAAGCCCAAGGTCCATGGAAGCTCTATAAATAGAGAAGTTTTCCTTCATTTTCAGTATCTAGAGAGAATTCATTAAGACAGAAGACTCCCCAAATTTCTAAGGATCAAAAGACACATGGAAGGTGAAGCGAGTTCATAAGCGCATCATATTCATCGCAAGCAGATCATCAAAGAAGATCAAGAAGTGCAAGATCTACAAGTCAACGACCGATCCAAAGATCTACAAATCAGCTACCGATCCAAAGATTAACAAATCAACGACCGATCCAAAGATTAACAAATCAACGACCGATCCAAAGATCAACAAGTCAGAGACCAACCATAATAAAGATCAACAAGCCAAGGCTGATCAAACCTCAAGATCAAGCTGCAAAGCCCTTGAGACAATTCTACGGCAAAAAGCCCGAAATATTTACATAAGAGAGGGAAAGAATGAGAAGAACATATTAGAGATTGTACCCCACATTCGCATATATTCAAATTAATACAAATCTGTGTTAACAGGACCTTAGAATCAAATTTATAATTTATTTTAATAATGATTAGGGTAATAGGAATAATATAAATAATGAATACAATAGAACAAAAAAGAATTATTTTACACTTCCCCAATCATCTCCTTACCCGAAAGAACACATTATCTACAAAAGTAAATATAGAAACAAAAAAAGTGGAAAAAAAGAAAAGGTTTGTGGGAGATTTTGGTAATTATGTTAGTCAAAGTAGCCCACGTGAGTAGAAGTGAACAGTCTTCTATGATCTGCCTTCTCCGATCACGAGGCCTAAATATTAGACACTCTACAACCTCTGTCCCTATCCCCTATTTTCTCTCTCCACACCAAAATGGAATTTAATAATTTCAACTTTATCAAAATTATTTTCCAAATTAACTTGAACAATAAAAAAAAAAAAAAAAACCTTTTCTTTACTCAAGTTTTTGGAAATCATTTCAATATAGTTATAACCAAAAAAAAACTTCAAATACTAGTAAACTTAATATAGATTAAAGATTTGAATTTTACTTAAGATTTAAAAAAAATGATTCCTGCATGTACCATTTGATAATCTATAACTTTCGTGTTTTTTTTTTTCATTTATGAGAGACATGATTCTCCACTTGTGTTTTTGGATCGATTGTATTTGGAAAGTGAAAATATAATTTATATCCATCTCCCGAGGGGAGATAATGAATAATTATTGGATAAAATAGTTTGATTATTTTTTTTTTTTGGTTGTATGTTTGTCAATATTCAATTTTTGTTCTTTAATTTGAGTTTTGTTTCATTTTAGTTCTTAAGGTTTAGATAATTTTAATATAGGCATTAAAATTTGAAAAAAACTTAAATTTGGTCCCCATAGTAAATTTAAAATCAATGTTAATCGAAATGAGTTTAATAATATTAATACTTTTAATATAATAAAAATAAAATGTGAATAAATTTTTAAAATTTACAAAGGAAGATGAAATTTTTCTTAATGAAAATTAAATTAAAAAATTATAATGACTAAATTTAAGAATTTGTTTTAAAGTTCACTAATCAAAACTCAACAAATGTCAAAGTTTAGAGACTAATTTGAACTTTTGAAAGTTCAAGAACTAAAATAGTACAAAACTTTTTAAATTTAGGGACTAAAATTGGATTTTTGAAACTTTAATGATTAAAAAGAAACTATGGTGAAAATTCAAAGACTAAAATGATATTTTACCCATAATAATTATTTTAGAGGAATACTCTCGGCAAGTTCTTCTTAAGATATATTTGACACCATTTTAGGGCACCAAAATTTATTTTATTTATTCATTTCAATATTCATTGAGACAAAATCATTTTGACCTCAAATATCTTCAAGTGGGTGTTTGTTTGAGATTTTATGGAGGAGTTATTTTGAGTGTTTAGTAATAGCTTGTTTGTTTGAAGGTTTTGGTAGAGTGTTTAGAAAGAGATGTTATTAATTTTTGTTTGTATGAAAAGTGTTTATGAAGGAGTTACGAAAAATGTTTGTTGTTTTTGATATGATGTGACATTTATGAATATTTTTAAATAAAAAATAAATTTTATTTTATAAATATTTGAATAAAAAAATATTTAAAAAAAAAAAAATTTGTAAGACAGCCACGTGACACTTTCTGATTGCGCTGGCCCCTGCAATGGGTGCAGACTGCCCACTTATCTAGGAAAAAGAAACCCTAAACACTAGTAGCTAACCTTAGTTCCTATCCCATTTCTAAAAATGCATAACAAACAGCCTCAAAGAAGTTTGCTTTCTGAGAGTGTTTGAACGTAAATTTTAAGAATATTGTTATGTTGGCACGTGGTTACATGAAAGTAAGGAAGAAGGAGAAGAAGAGAGGGAGTGTTGGTTGGGTCTGTGTGATTAGAAAGTGAGTAGCCTGCCGTACGTGTTGAGAAAGAATCACGTGAACACAAGACAAACGAAGAGCACAGCAGAGCAGAGCAGAGAGCCCCATATCATATTTTGTAATCATACCCATCTATCTCTACCCTCCCGCTCATCCATCTTCTGACACACACACAAAAAAAACATCACTTTTTCAATAATTTACTACTGTGTCTCAGAACATCCAGGAGATTTCCATTCATTTACATTTATGGGATGTTCACAATTCTTGAGATTTTAACAAGCTTCAACCATTTATTTTTAATATTTAGAATATATTTAGTTTTTTCTTTTTTTAAGAATATTTAAGGCACCTTTGTATAGGGCGAGTTTGGATGAAAATGGATGTGAACTATTATAAAACTGTGTTTGAGTGCATGATTGAGATGAAAAGTGTTATAAAACTGTGTTTGAGTGCAGAATTGAGATGAAAAGTGTTATAAAACTGATTTCTTATTTTATTATTTATTAATTAAACATTTCAAAGTTGATTTCTTATTTTATTAAATACATTTTTTTTCCTTATACAAAACAACATATTTAAATTTTATTATTATTTATGAAATTTAAAATTTGTTACAGTTAAATGATCAATAAAAATTATAAATATTTTTAAAAACATGATATAAAGAATGATTTTTGTTTTTTTCATTTTTTTTTCAAATTCTTTAACTATATTTTGAAAATAAATATGAAAATAGAAGAAACATAATTTTTTGATTATCTAATGAAGTAAAATAATCGATTAAACAAACAATAATAAAAAAGATCAAATAGATATTTATGATAATACATATGTAAATATTAAAAGTAAAGTAAATATACATAAATAAAATATACACAATTTATAAATAAATCAAATAGATAGATTAGTTGGTAAATAATATTTCATTCATTGCAAGAGTTCATGGTTCAAGTCATAGGTTGAATAGTTTATTTTTGATATATTTTTTCAAAATTGATTTTGAAGAGTTTAGATTTGAGTTCTAAAGATATAGTTTCTTATCAAAGTTGTTAGATCCAGTACAAGAGTTATTTAATCATTTGAAATGAGAATTTATTGTATCTTTATTTGTTAACTTGATTTGGAGTTTCTAGGTTTGAATTCTAAAATTCTTGTTTTTAAACAAAGTCAGTTAGATCCAATATTTGTAAGAATTTGTTATTAAGACCCAAAATAATACTTTGTTTGTTGCCCGGTGCTGTTGGAACGAGTTTTTCTTTCTTTAAAAAAAGGATAGTGATTCAATCTACAAAACTACTTTTCTTTGAGAGAGAAATATTAAAATTTATACTCCGAATTTGTGACAACTCCATTGAATATATGGTATAAAATTAGATAATACTCTATATACTGAAAAATTGATGTCGGTCATTTTGATTGTTTGATGATAGTTCAGTTCAATATCCAATTACCATCATCAAAAAAAAAAAAAAAAAAATTGTTGTCCCATACCCCTTCAAAAAAAACAAAGACTTTATGTGGGAGAGAGTTTATTTTTGTTTGATAAAAGCAGTTCATTTATGTGTTTTTGTTTGCTATTTGTCGAATGAGATTCAGAGTCAAAGATAACTCTTAAAAAATGAAACTTGAATTGACCACACATGAATTTATTTAATTTTTAACCCTCCTGATCATTAAAGAGAGAATCGGATCGTCTAGAGATTGGCGAATGAGACAGAGTTCTACCGATTTCCCAAAGATGCCCTCCTCCTTTCTCACTCTCCCTCCAAACTCAATTCTTTTCATTTTCTTTTCCTCATTAGATTATCACAGAGGGCATGTTTTCTGGGAGTAATAGATAAATAAATAAATAAATAAATTACTGTTCATACAGGCTAAATTATATATTTAGTTGTTATGCTTTCATGAAAATTATATTTTAATTTTTATGATTTAAAAATTTAGATTTTAGTTATTGGATCAATATAAAATTTAGTTTATGATTTGAAAAATATAAAATTTAATTCTTATGATTTGAAAAAATAGAATTTAGTTCTTATATTTTGATAAAATTTAGAAAATAATACATGTTATTGGTAAATGATAGACGGATATGCAGATGTGATGTATGAATTATAAAATATTTTATAATTAATTACTTATCTCACCTCTCTCATCATTAAACAAAAAAAAAAAAAAATCAACTATTTTATTAACCAACAATTATGAACTGCCGATTATATTTTATATTTTATCAAACTTTAAGAATTAAATTCTAATTTTCAAACCATAAAAATAAAATTATAGATTTTTTTTCAAATCATAAACATTAAAATATTTAGATTTTGAAATCATACCAAATAAATTCTAAAAATAGATACAAAATTTGTAATTTAGCCTTGACAATATAAATAATGGGTGGATTAAATAATGGGCCAAATCTCTTCCCACCCAAACAAAAACATATTTGTGTTTTTATTGATTTTATATGTTCTATTGAATTTGTAATTATTAATTTAGATGACACGATTAAAAAAAAATATATATTAATTTTTATGAATTAAAAAAAAAACTTTTAACTTATATGATTTAAATAAAGTTAAAACTTAATCTTTATAATTTTAAAAATTATATAAATTCCTAATGATTCTAAAAATTTAAAATATAACTTTTGTCATTTTGTCAAATCAAATGTGTTATAACCTAAAAATATCCCGAAAGACTTGGAAGACGTCGGGACCCGAACGAAGGACAAGAGAGCCAATGCCGATCCCCCGAGGTCGGCCAAATGGAGGCATCGACCCCCAGGGGGTCGGCCAAAGTCATTGTCGACCCCCCGAGATCAGCCAAGTCCATTTCCGACCCCTTGGGGGTCGGTCTCGCCATCACCGAACCCCCGGGGGTCGGCTAAATGGAGGCCACAACCCCTCGGGGGTCGGCCAAGTCCATTTCTGACCCCCCAGGGTCGGCCAAACAAGTCCGACTTCCCCGGGAGTCGGCCAAGGAAGGCCAGGACCCCTCGGGGTCGGCCCTTGCAGCTGGTTGGCTAAGGAAGGCCAGGACCCCCTCGGGGTCGGCCCTTGCAGCCTTTCCCTTCTCGGGTCCGGCAACGAGTAGGTCCATCCGAGTAGATGGGCCGTGGAGGTCAGGACTCTCCGAAGAGTCGACCGAGTCTAAGTAACCTTTGGAGGCGTTGCACCCCGTGGCGTCGCCCGTTACAACGAGTAGGTCGGCCCCATTGGGTCGATCGTGGAGGTCAGGTCTTCGCGAAGAGTTGACCGAGTCCAGAATCAAAACCGTTACACCTCTAAAGGGTAACAGCCAGGAGTTACGCCGATATTCATACCCGGATTAATGGCGGACGTTTCTAAACGATCGACAATTACATCCCATAAGTGAGCCGCAGCGGTTACAAGACCGGCTGCTATAAAAGCCAATTCATTCCTCCTTTCAAGGGGCGATTAAGCTAAGTACCCTTAAGAAGCTCTTTGTGCTTTAAACTATTATCCTAATTCCGTTTCTGACTTAGGCATCAGAGGCACTGTGGCTCACACCACACCGGTGTGCCATAAATTTGCTTTTTTGCAGGTCCTTTCCTCTTCAGCTAAATAAATTTTACTGTGGATAATCCGTTGACCATTTTTCGGCATCAAGAAAATGCGTGAAAGTTTACTATTTATACATAAATTATTTGATTTTTTTTGTTTACAAAATCATTTGCTTAACTTACCATTTTTATCCTCAATACATAAATGACTTATTTTAAGTAATTAATTGACTAATAAATTGCAACGAAAAGAATTATATTTTAGATTTGATCAAATCATAAAATTAAATTTAAAGTTTAAATCTTGAAATTAACTCTAATTCACTCCTATCCTTGACCGATAGCCCAGTTGATTGAAAGTTAGAGTTCTAAAGCTCTGCTCTCTCAAGATCTCAAGAATTTGTATTCTATATTTTTTTGATATAGTGTGAAATATCTATCACAAAAAAAAAAAAAAAATTTACTCCCTTAGAATATACCGCTAGTCAATTATGGACGTGCCTTTGTTTTTAATAAAATTGTGAACTTTATTTAGAGGAGTCGTGAAAATTGGATGGGAGTTTTGAATTATGCTTATTATTATTATTATTTAAGAGTATTAATGGGAAAGCCAACACTTATTCTCTCGATTAGCCCGAGACAGAAATGAGTGTTGTATTTGTTTTGATCCACATACCACATGCAATTATACATTGATATTATTATTATTATTATTATTATTACTATTATATTCTTTTTTTTGTTCTCGTAGTTCTCGATTGGTACTGTCTCATTCCACGTGAAACTCTTTAGTAAATTGTAGAATTTTGATGGCTGTGTTCTCCCATTATGCCCAAAATAATAATAACAATAATAAATAATAAAGAGAGTCGACTCACATTCATTTACTTTTTTTAGTGTTAATATTAATTTTATTTCAACAAATAAAATCAAATTGACGAGAGATTAATATTTGTGTTACATAAACCTAGCTAAATAAACTCATTCTACCTGTAACAAGTTTTTCTCACGTACTAAATAAAGTGTTTGTTTTTTGACAAAATATTAGAAACAAATTATCCCACGTCGGAAATAAACAAGTGATGTGCTCCAAATACGAGCATGTGACTTTGGTTTCAAAACATCTCAAGTCAGAAGCACTTTAAGTCTTGTGTATTGACTCTAATTAAATTCTTTTTGTATCCTCTTGTGGACAGTGGGGTAAAGGATGTGAGTAGTATAAGTTTTGAAGAGAGTGTTTGATACAATTTTTCACATAGTGAAAGTTCTTTCTATCCGTGATTTTTTCTCCGATCGTAAATTATTGTATTTTATTATGTTATTTTTCTTTTTAATTTATCGATTATATTATGTTTATTCCTACAGTAATAGGGAAAGTTTTTTCCAACATAAATTTCAATCTTTTTTTAATTCTTGAAAATCTCTCCAAATTCCACTAAACCTCTCCCAAGAATTGCAAATTAAAGGTTTTTGTAACATGATTTTTAATCCAAAATTCAAAGCAATTTTTTAAAATTTAGTTTTATTTTATTATACATCAAAATGTGTATATGCATGCTCGTAACTATGATGCTATGTAGGTCATTGGATTCGGTGGGACCTATTCGTGGGGATTATATTTATTTATTTATTTTGTTGGTTTGAACAATTATACTTTTCCAATGAAGATCATAACCAGGAGTGGAGAGTGCCACGTGTGAGAGGCGGTAAATTTCAAATTTAAAAATTTTCATGCATGCATGCAAAGCGAGATCTTGCTCAAAACGAAGAGTCCCCAAAAGAAGGCGAAAGAAAATAGGATTAATTAGACGACGAAAATAGCACAAATATTTATGTTAATCTATAATGTTCTTATCTCAAAAGAACCAAGATACAACCGAAATGTCTGCCTTTTTGAAATTTGAAGTTTTTAAAACCTTTAAAATATGGAATAGGATCATAAATCTCTCGCCTAAGGCCTATTTTGCTTTTGTAAAATTATTATTACACCTGACTATCAACAAGAGGGTAAATAGAAGTTGAATGAATATTATTGAATGGTCAATGCCTTATATATACATGTGTAAAATTAATTGCCAATGATCATCTAACAGCTCTAGCTAATCTAACTAATCTCACTTAATTAATTTAACTAAACTACCTCTAATACTCCCTTTCAAGATGTGCTAAAGATATTGACAATGTTGAGCTTGAGAAGAGTTTCTCGTAACATGGGATTTGAGAATGGTTTAGTGAATGAATATGCAAGCTGTTTGTTAGTCTGAACTAGAAGAAGCTTTAGAAACCCATCTTAAATTTTGTCTCGAACGAAATGGATTCGATGCAGTGTGGACTGCGGAATAATTGTCATAGAAAAGTAGAGCCTGTGAAATTGGAAGTTGAAGCTCATGAAGTAAAGAGTTAAGCCATACATGAGACTCCTAGTTGCATTTGCATAGGGTGCCCTACTCATAGCATTCTTCCCCTCCTGGTCTGTAGGTGAGTCTTTAGCTAACAATTCAAAAGGTTAAGCAAATGGTGTGCTTACTAATTTTGAATTGTTTATATTGAATATGATAAGTACCTTTTTAGCATAGGTACCTTGAGATAGGAACAACTTCTAAGATTTTCTGTCCCTTTTGATTTCCATACCAAGTATTACTTTGGCTGACTCCAGATCTTTTATTTCAAATTGTGAGTCTAGTTGTTTTTTTAGCTTCTTTAGATCCTCCAAGTCTTTCCCAACTAACAAAATGTCATCTACATAAAGAAGTAAATAGATAAAGTTCTCATTTTCTATCCTTTTAAAATATACACAAACATCATATTGACTTATGGTGAAGCCAATGCAAAGAATGAAGTCATCAAACCTCTTATACTAGCATCTAGAAGCTTGCTTGAGTCCATATAGCACTACAAGAATGAATACCTAAGGCGACAGAACTTTCAATCGCCTTAGGCATAAATTTCCGTCGCCTTAGCCTATGACGACGCAAAAACTCCGTCGCCAGCCCCCGTAGCCTGAACTTCGTCGCCTTAATCTACAACGACGCACAAAGTACTTCGTCGTCATTTTTGGTCACCATCGGCGGTGGAAGAGTGATGCGTCTCCTTAACCACTTACAACGATGGAGAAAAGCGCCGTCGCCGTAGGTCTCTAAGGCGACAGAGAGTTTCTACTTCGTCGTAGGTCTCTAAGGCGACATAGGGTTTTCGTCGCCTTAGGCTATTTCGTTTAAGGTTTCTAAGGCGACGAAATATATTTCCGTCGCCTTAGGTGTCTACGGCGACAGATTTCATCTGTCAGCTTAGGTGATTCTGTTTTTTTTAATTGCTTATTTTGTTTGTGCTTCGGTTTTTTAAAAGAAAATATAACTTCAAAATCGAAAAACATAAAC